>JAURVB010006832.1:0-14764 GCA_033002965.1 Piper betle
CGAGTGTGAACCGGATTTGGGGTGTTACAGAATTGGTATCAGAGCCACTCTTGGTTGATTAAGATGAAAGATACATTTATAGGTGATGTGTGTGCAAAGACTGCTCCAAGTCCAGCTGGCAGGTATGTTTCTGTATATTTTCTTTACATGCAAATTTTTTCTTCATAAGTTGTTTGGATAACACTGTATTCAGGGCTTGATCAGAAATATGTGGATTTGACCTTAGTAAAGTTGATAGGTCATTTTTATGGATTTTTATCATGATATCAGACTGTTTGGTTAGTTAGATGTGAGCAGGGTATGCCATAGTGTTAGCAGAGGTAGAATGGGTATAAGATCCCATTTTATACTAGATCTAGATGTCAGTAGATGTTAGCAGGAATCTGACAGGCTTGTCATTATGGGCTTAGAGACCCACCGATTCTGTCCATTGCAAAAAAAATTTAGATGAGTTAGGGTGAATGCATTTTTAGTCAGCTGAGGCTGAATTGGATATTGACGAGATGTTCGTGTCTTGCATGTCACCACATTAGTCCTGTTTTCATGGGATATAATGTACATGATAAGAATGAGTTAAAAAGAAAAGGGGTAACACTAAGGAGCTTGAAGTATAGAGATACTAGCAAGTTAGTTGGCACATGAGATGGACCACTTCCAAAAGATAGTGATGAATGAGGATGAGTAGTGAGGTGGATCGATAGTCCAATACGCACGTCACCGCATCCCCCTCTTCCACTAGTTTATGACCCACGGGCAGCAATTTGGCTTCTCTTTGCCAAGCAAAGGTCTCGATATGATGAGGAAAAGATCAGGACCACCATTGCCTACAAGATCAAATATTTGATGGCATTCCACCAGAGATAAGGTACCAAATCAATGGTTACTTTTTGAGGACCAGTCAGCATTGATGAAAGTAGCCATTTCAAATTTCAGGAGATTAGAGTGGGTTCAGCATAGGTTTACCATCATATGTGTCAGCTCCGGATCAGACACACGATTGGACAACCTAAGCCGAATTGTTAGCAGCCAAGATATGTCAGAGATAGTAGAGTGGATTTACGATGCATACGGCTAGGATCAGATTTTTTAGCACTTAGGTAGCACTGTTGCCAATGGAGTTGCACAACCATTGACCAAGCGCACAACCACCGTCCGAGATGCACTACCACCGACCAAGTTGCACAACCACCGACCGAGTCACACAACCATTGCCGAGGTGCACAACCGCCATCCGAGATGTACTACCTCCGACCGAAGATGCACTACTGTCGTCCTTGTATTGCTCATCTGCCAACCGAGTAGATTAGTTAGATCTTAGTAGGGCTAGAAATTGAGGAACAAGATATAACTACAGTGGAAATTAGCAGAACAGAGAAGAGTTAGGAAAAGTGGGGTTATTTGGATGAGATAGCATAGGATCTGACTACACAGCTCTCTTGCAATCAATCATTGTTTTGACCTGACACCCTTGGGTCAGATGTATATTGTAAGATAACCCCATCGGCACTGTTAGTGACAGTCTCATAGGGATGCGCATGGACAGAGGCAGGGAACATGACAATATGACCTCCAGATGGGACAGTCACAATGATCAGATTGTTCAAACTGCATGATAGTACATCTATGGGCTACAACCAACATACGCAGATTAGACGGTTAGTAGATGGTCACACACGTAGTGTAACGACCCGGCCATTTTTAACAATATTGTGGGCCTTGTTGGCCATATGTTACCAAAATAAAACTACTAAATGCCAAGTAATAAGTTATAAAATAATGGTTCCCACAGTCTTAGACCATTTCCCATAGCCACATTTATAACTCAAAACAAAATAAAAAGAAGTCCCATTTATTACCCATTCTCCTAACCTGACTATCCTACCATACTTTTATTCTACCTTATTTGAGCTGAAATCAAACAATCTTGATTGGCCTACATACCCATGTCGGGATCAAGCTCGATGTAGTTCTATTGGCTGATGGGTTAGTCCACCATGCCACTATAAAATATTGGGCCGATGGGTCAGTCCATTGTGCCCCCTTATTGGCCGATTGGTTCATTCCATCGTACCCCCTATTATGTTGGGCCGATGGGTCCATTCTATCGTACCCCATATTGGCCGATGGGTCCATTCCACTGTACCCCCTATTAGCCGATGGGTCCATTCCACCGTACCACTTATTATGTTGAGCCGATGGGTCCATTCCACCGTACCCCTATTGGCCGATGGGTCCATTCCACCATACCACGGTATTAGGTTGAGCCGATGGGTCCATTCCACCGTACCCCCTATTGGCCGATGAGTCCATTCTACCGTACCACTTATTAGGTTGAGCCGATGGGTCCATTTCACCGTACCCCCTATTGGCCGATGGGTCCATTCCACCGTACCACTTATTAGGTTGAGCCGATGGGTCCATTCCATCGTACCCCCTATTGGCCGATGGGTCCATTCCACTGTACCACTGTATTAGGTTGAGCCGATGGGTCCATTCTACCGTACCCCCTATTGGCCGATGGGTCCATTCCACCGTACCACTGTATTAAGTTGAGCCGATGGGTCCATTCCACCGTACCCCCTATTGGCCGATATTTATGTATGGGCTGTCCGTTCCATTCTGACATGTCCATTATTAGATTTTGAACAGTGCGGCTAAAAAAATAGGGTTTCTTGAAACTAGTCAAACGTGAATTTCATATCTGCCATCTAATTTGCAACCATACAATATCTCAACACCCAAAGACCTATTGCAATTTATACCAAAAAGTTCCAGCAACTTAGCAAGGTATTTCTAATGAATTTATGCATTGCAACCATGCATGTAAGAGTTCTAATGGAAAAGAAACTAAGAAGAAGTATGAAATACTTACACCACAATGGAAAGGCACTGGAGAGGAGGCAAGAAGGAGTGGACTGCCTTTTCTCCCTAACCCCCTCCTCCTATATATATATGCTTCAACGAGTTCCTCAATTAAATTCTCACATCTATTCATGTATAGGTATTCCCTAGGTTCAACGAGTCCCTTTATTAAATTCTCTTACCCCATCATCCGTTCATGAATCAGTATTCTCTAGGTTGGGTTCGTCTTCCCTAATGCCAGAGTTTGGCCTTACGTCTTCTCTAAGGTTAGGGTTTGGCTTTACGTTGAACCGTGACCGGTCTACTTGATAACCAACCATATCCATTCATCGAAAATAATATTTCATAATACTTAGGTTCAAGTCTTGAAATAAAAATTTTCACATATTTTCACAGCTCTTACACGTAGTTTGACCTATTTAGCAATGGGCCGCCAGTGATAGGAGTTAGACTTGTATTAGAGGATTGGGCATAGATAAAAAGTTAGTGATGAAGGGTTTTCCAGAAGGATAGTGATTCCTTTGTGTTTCGCCAGCACGATTAGGTTCTCACCTTGAGACATAGGATTGAACCTTACCATGAGTATAGAAGTACCTTCATGGTACTGATTTGGGTTTATAGTGCAGGTAGATATTTGCAAACTAACCTTTTGATGAGGATTTCACCCCAGCATGAGAGCGATGTAGACAGAGACTTCAAACAGCACAGACCATGCTGACCAGACCGTGATATTAGTGTATGCTCATCTTCATTGATAGCCTTGCTTGAGAGTCTACCACAACGGTAGTAGTAATGTGAGTCAAGATTAGTACTACAAATCGGTACGAGATAGCAGTTCACACACCACTAAAGAGCGGACGAGACACGTGTCAAACCTCACTATGAGTCCCCGTAGACTTGAGGGGAGAAAGTGGTTCTTTAAGTCGTTTGAACCCCGCCCGTTAAGAAGTTCGTGAGTAGTACGGTATCTAAAAATACATGCCTACTGTTAAGGGGAGACACGTGTCAAATCGGTACGAGATAGCAGTTCACACACCACTAAAGAGCGGACGAGACACGTGTCAAACCTCACTATGAGTCCCCGTAGACTTGAGGGGAGACAGTGGTTCTTTAGGTCGTTTGAACCCCGCCCGTTAAGAAGTTCGTGAGTAGTACGGTATCTAGAAATACATGCCTACTGTTAGCTGATTGAACTAGAGCCACTTAGGAGCTGTTTCTGAGATTCGTCATTGATTGACTGTTCCACAGCCTGATCATCTGTGGCATAGTGAATTATGGTGATCTTAGAGACAAGTCCATAGACCTACTGATATTTTGGCCACCCAGTATGCTACATAGGGATTTTATCTCCCCTACCACTTGTATGACACCTTGACCTCACCATAGATCAGAGGGACATACCTATGTAGCAGTTTTTCTTAACCTAGTGGATTCCCTTATTTACCTGATGTCAGATACCACATGTGAGGATGAGATGTCACCTATCGAGAGTTTTTGAGTAGTGTGACTAGATTTTCACGAGATTCAACCTCCCTTCCTATAACATAGAGATGCCAGACAGAGTAGAGTTTTCACTTGAGGATTCCCACTCACCCCCTTATATGTATCAGTTCTACCATCAGTTTATCCAGAGGATTGAGATAAGTATACATTGACCAAAGCACAGAGCACATGCCACAAGCCAGATGCAAACTCTACAGTCCCATGCAGAGTATGTTATCATACTCCTTGAGACACACTGTGTATGTACAGGTATTCTCGCCTCTTTTCAGCAGTGATTAGTGATTGTATAGATAGTCACCTAAGCCGTAGTATGCATTAGAGTCATAGCAACTATCCTTGTTCTCTTATAGAACAGAGTGAGATACTGGACTCAAGACCGAGTCAACTAGGACCTAGTGAGCGGTCCAGTTCCTTATATAGGGACACCTGAGAGTTGGATCTAGACTGGCGACAGTGAGCCCTACAGCTCATTAGTTTATACACTCGACCTAGCAGGAGACTCATAGCATACTTTAGGTTGGTTGTAGGACTTAGGAATAGAGTTTCCTGAGAGTACATGTAGGTGACTTTTCACAGATGAGGATTAGAGGGACATGGGTAGATGCTAGCAGGTAGGTCTTACCCTCGATGTAGTTTTCCCAGACATAGCTCAGATTAGAACCTTGTGATACTCTAGAGTATCTACTTGACCAACCCAGTAGGCCCTTAGGGGTGACCTAGGTTTTCCCGCCGAGTTAGCAATAGGGATCAGAACAGAATAGCATGATGATGGTAATGTCAGAATAGGCGCAGGCAGTAGTAGGGATCAGAACAGAAGAGAATGATGATGGTCATGTCAGGATAGGCACAGATAGCTTAGAAATAGAATGTTTATATTGGCAACATCACAAGCAAGAACCCGCCATGATGGCGCAGTTACAGTGAGGAGGTACATGGCTATCCAAGAGTAGAGGATACAACTGGTGTGTATCTAACTTCCAGGTATTAGTTCAGTAGAAACCTCCTTGAGTTGAAATTTCGAGGACGAAATTTTATAGGAGGGAAGATTGTAAAACCCACGATTTGAGTCAGGGTTTTATATTCAGAACCGGTCGGTTCGACCGTTATTTTCGAGTTGAGTCAGTTTGAGAACACGTGTACTGAGCCGACGCCAGTCGTGTGTATGAGCTATGAGGGTCATGCGTACTCAAGTATATGATGATAACGTCATGAACACAGCAGAACAGAATGAGTTATCAGAATATATGAGAGTATGCCAGTTATTTTTTTTATTTTTATATATAGTGGATCGTAGAATTAGTTTTAGGTCGTTTATCGCGTTAGGACGCGTTACGGGCAGTTTGGGTGGGTTGATAGTTTTAGAGCATATCATTATGATGTTTTGGTGTTTGTTTGATTTTATGGGATTTTTTCGATTTTTATGGAATTTTTTAGGATTTATGGTGACTTAATTATTATTCTTGACTCGAGCCGGAGACGAGTCAAGTAATATTTACAAGTTTGCCACCAGCCTTTTTCTTCCCTCCCATCACTCTTCTTCCCCAAACCGTTGCTCCGATGCCGCCCCCATGCAACGTCACTGCCGCTGCCGTGGACACCGGCCTGCCGTCGATCGTCGCTGGCTAGCCCCGCCACGGCGTCGCCGTGCCTCCCCGACCAGTCCCGGCCACTATTTGGCCGCCACGACGCCACGAATCGCCGCGCCTAGCGCCGTGCCCGGGTTGCGCTCGCGTCGTCGATTCCGCCTCCGGCGACCGTCGCCGCCGCGATCGAGTGGTCACCTCGACGTCTTCAACCAACCCACGACCATCCCTGACCGGAACGGAGGCCAGCGCCGCCCATCCCGGTCGGATCTCCACACCACCACGGCCAGCCCCTGTTTTAGCCATTTTCCGGCGAGCCGCCGCCTCCGCCGACCATGTCGACGCCGTAGACGCGTCGGGCTCGCCGAGCCGGTTCCAATGGTACCTAATACCATTGCTATCCAGCCAGTAGACGCCGTCGGTGACTGCTACCGGAAAACCGCCGGAAGTTGCCGGAAAACCATTGAAACTTGTCGGAAAACCGCCGAAACCCGCCAGAAAACCGGATTCGCTGGAATTCGCCGGATCTTCCACGGAGCTCATCCAGTTGATCCCGATCGAACTACGGACGTCGACGAACGCCGGATTCGAGCTCCGAGACGCGCGACGGAAACCTTAGCCGTCGCCGATTGCCGATGACGTGAGGTATAATTACCTCCGAATTTATAATTTAAACTTGATGATTGTTAGCACTACATGCTAGGGTTGATTTATTGATGTGATTAATGCTTAATTATAGATGGAATGATGAGTTGCATGATGAGATTAAGTGTGAATGAAGTGTAAGTGATCTAATAAGAGCATGATAAGTGATTACGACGTAACTTAGAAAAACACGATAAGATTGGTATGAATAGGAGTTAGAATTTCTTTCATACTTATGATTATTTGATTGTTTATTGATGTTGGTTGTATTGTGAGTGTGTATTGGTCATGTTGAATTTGATGCATCATCTAGTTAGTGGGCGTTAGTATTTAGTTTTGATGTGTAGGTACAGGGTAGGAGCTCGCCGCATAGGCGTGATGACATGCTTGGAGCTTCTACCAGGTCCGTTTAGGACTCGTCTCTGTTTTACGCTCTTCGTCTATGTTTTACACTCTTCTATTGTATGTTTATTTTATTATTTGCAGGGCGGGTTAAGTGGCGTTTTATTGGATCCCACTTAACTCGGGTCATTTAACCGAATAATTTTTTGGATTAATAACCCCTCGAAGGATGATTTCGAAAACAAGATCCACCACAAGTTGCCTTCGAGTCTATTATATAAATCCCTACCCAGCCCTATATATATGTAGTTTTCGCGTTTTCAGTGAGACGAGAGATGGAGAAACCGACTACACGTACCATGAGCGGATGTCGTGACAGTCAAAGCGGGCTCTGGATTAGTGCCAGCAGACTGTTCCATTCCTGAGGGATCCTGACAACTCCGCGTTTGAGTTACTCATACCCGGAGAACGTGGAGGTTTACGGGTACTATTTAGTGCAAAGCATGTCCGGACTTGTGGTTCAAAGGGTACTAAAGGTGGCTGCATGAGAGTACTCGGCCTTCGTGCTCAAGGCCAGGAGAAATATGGAGGTAAGGAGAGGGCTTAGGATTTGAGACCAGAAAATGAAGTAAGAAAATGCCGAGACCGGCATCAACAACAGCAGATCAGTAAGTTCGAGATGCCACAGGGTCTGCAGCCCAGTGGCTCCTCAGTAGTGCCCTTCAGAGTGTTCACGTGAAGTATATGATATTTTCTTTCATATGAGAGTTTGCTCTCATAGCCAGCTTGTTATAGTTATTTTATTTTTCAGACCAGCTTGGACAGAGGAGCACTGTTGTCGCTTGCACACATGTCAGTCGATTGAGTGATTATATTTTGTTTATGATGCTATTATATTGTGTGAATGAAGTTGTGTGATATATAGATATATGTCTGCATATATGTTTATATATAGTATTTTGACAGGGTGACCTAATCGGGGCCTGTAACACGCCGGTTCGGTTCACGAGTGTGAACCAGATTTGGGGTGTTATAGACGCCCCCACCCATTGCCCTCATCCCCGATCTACCGCCCCTAGATGCACTAACACCCCCTCGCCGATCCTGACACAACCTAGGCACCCCAATTCCGCTAACCACCTTGGAATAACCTCCATTTTCCTTAACTCTTTTCTATTCCTTGCCTAAACTCTAGTCCTACTAAACCTTAACTAATCTACTCGGTCGGTGGATGAGCAATACACGGACGGCGGTAGTGCGTCTACGGTCAGTGGTAGTGAATCTCGGACGGCGGTTGTGCGACCTCGGGCGGTGGTTGTGCAACTCGGTCGGCGGTTGTGCAACTCGGTCGGCGGTTGTGCACTCGGTCGGTGGTTGTGCACTCGGTCGGTGGTTGTGCACTCTAGTCGGCGGTTGTGCACTACCTAGATGCACGAAATATCTAATCCTACTCATATGCATCGTAAATCTACTACTATCTCTGACGCATCATCCTTGGCTCAGCTGATTGCTAACCTCGGTTCAGGTTGTCCAATCATGCGTGTCTGATCCAGAGGGGTTTGGATCATGGTGCTGACACATATGATGGTAAACCTATGCCAGACCCACTCTAATCTCCTAAAATCTAAGTGGCTGCTTCCATTAGTGTTAACTGGCCCTCACACGACAATCACTGGTCTGACACCTTATCTCTGGTAGAATCTGGTCAAATAACTAATCTCACAGGCAATGGTAGTCCTGATCTTTTCCTTGTCATATCAAGACCTATGTCGGGCAAAAGGAAGTCAAAACTTCTGCCCATAGGTCATAAACTAGTGGAAGAGGAGGATGCGGTGAAGTGCTAATCAAACTGTCGATCCACCACACTACTCATCCTCATTCATCACTATCTCCTAGAAGTGGCTCATCTCATGTGCCAACTAACTTGCTAAAATCTCTATACTTCAAGCTCCTTATTATTACCCCTTTTCTTTTTAACTCATTCCTATCATGTACACCATGTCCCATGGAAGTAGGACTAATGTGGTGACATACAAAGACACTGACATCTGGTCAACATCCAATTCATCTAAATCTCTTATGCGATGGACAGAATTAGTGGGTCTCTAAGCCCATCAAGACAATCTTGTCAAATTCTTGCTAACATCTACTAACATCCAAATCTGGTATAAGATGAGAACCTTATACCCATTCTACCTCTACCAGCATTACAACATGCCCTGCTCACATCTAACTTACCAACAGTCTGATATCATCCCATAGAAATGACCTGTCAACTCAACTAAGGTCAGTTCCACATAATTCTGATCCAGTCATGAATACACTGTTACCCAGACAACTTATGAAAAAAAATATCTACATGTAAAGAAAACAGACAGAAAACATACCTGCCAGCTGGACTTGGAGCAGTCTTTGCACACACATCACCTATAAAAGTATCATACATCTTAATCGGCCGAGAGTGGCTCTGATACCAATCTTGTAACACCCCAAATCCGGTTCACGCTCGTGAACCGAACCGGCATGTTACAGGCCCCGGTTAGGTCGGCTAACCCGAACCTAACTCATGCGGATCCAATCTCGGCGTCTTAAGATGAAGATACGATCCGTCATGAAGATCCAACTTGCTATATGCATGTGTGAATGCATAAAACCCTAACAGGATACTACATGGATGACATGCAACCAATTTTCACACCATCACAATTACGAGCAAAATCGATGAAAATTCTGAAGTAAAACTGACAGAGTCTCTCATAAAAGTGCAATTATGGGCCCACCCTGTCAAAATAATGTATATATAAATATATCGGCATGCATTAACAATCACACAGAATCTCATTTATAACGTATTCATTCTGAAACTTGGGTCTCAACCCACTAAGCTTCCGCTGCGCAACTCTAATCATATTTTGCATTCTGTTATCGTGTCTTAGCATTCCATTCACATCATATCATCATGCTCAAACATTTAATCATAGCATGTGTATAAAATAACATCATAACAAAACATTAAACATTCAATCACCCAATGTGTGTGTGCAGAAGACCTTATTGCTCCTCCGTCCTAGCTGGCTCCATCCATCTCGTGCTTATCACCTACATATATATAAGAAAAACGTCAGTAACAAGCGTTACTGGTCCGGAAAAGAAAATAACTATAGCAAACTGGCTATGAGAGCAAACTCTCATATGAAAGAAATCATCATATACTCCACGTGAACACTCTGAAGGGCACTACTGAGGAGCCACTGGGCTGCAGACCCGGTAGCATCCCGAACTTACTGCTCTGCTGCTGGTACTGTGCTACTCTCAGCACTTCTTTTTCAGTACTTCTCGTGAAACTTTATCCTAAGCCCTCTCCTTACCTCCATATTTCTCCTGGCCTTGAGCACGAAGGCCGAGTACTCTCAGGCAGTCGCCTTTAGTACCCTTTGAACCACAAGTCCGGACATGCGCTGTACTAAACAGTACCCGTAAACCTCCACGTTCTCCGGGTGTGAGGAACTCAAACGCGGAGTTGTCAGGATCCCTCGGGAATGGAACAGTCCGCTGGCACTAATCCAGAGCCCGCTTTGACTGTCACGGCATCCTCTGCATGGTACGTGCAGTCGATTTCTCCATCTCTCGTCTCACTGAAAACGCGAAAACTACATATATATAGGGCTGGGTAGGGATTCATATAATAGGCCCGAAGGCAACTTGTGGTGGATCTTGTTTTCGAAATCAACCTCGAGGGATCTCATCCTCGAGGGGTTATTAATCCGGAAAATGTTCGGTTAAATGGCCCGAGTTAAGTGGGATCCGATAAAACGCCACTTAACCCGTCCTGCAGACAATAAATCAAACATACAATAGACAAGATCATAAAAATCAGAGAGAAGTCCTAACGGACCTGGTAGAAGCTCCAACGTGTCATCGCGCCTAGGCGGCGAGCTCCTACTTCATACCTACACATCAAAACTAAATACTAACGCCCGCTAACTAAATGATGCATCAAACACAATGAACATCAATCACAATTCAATCATCAACATCCAGCAACAGTTAAATAATCATAAATTTAAATAATTCTAACTCATCCTAGTCATACCAATTTTATTGTGTTTTTCAAAGTTACGTCCTGATCACTTATCATGCTGAGACTCCTACCTCATTAGATCGCTGAACCTTCATTCACACTTAATCTCATCATGTAACTTATCATTTCATCCCTAATTAGTCATTAATCACATCATGTAACTTATCACTATCAATCACATCAATAAATCAACCCTAGCATGCTGTGCTAACAATCATCAGACTTTAACTTATAAATTCGAAGGTAATTATACCTCATGTCGTCGGCAATCGGCGACGGCTAGGGTTCCGTCGCACGTCTCGAAGCTCAAATTCGGCGCTCATCGGCGTCCGAAGCTCGATCGGGCTCGACTGGGTGAGCCCCGCGGAAGATCCGGTGAATTCCAGTGAATTCCGAAAATTCCGGTTTTCCGGCAGCTACTGGCGGTTTTCCGGCGGCTTCCGGTGGTTTTCCGGCGACAATCGCCGGCGGCGTCTACTGGTCGGAAAGGGGTCGTGTTGGGTACCCTCGGAACCGGCTCGGCGAGCCCGACTCATCTACGAGGTCGACGCGGCCAATGGAGGTGGCGGCTCGCCGGAAAACGGCTAAAACAGGGCCGGCGGCGATGGGTCGCTAGATCCGGCCGGCCAGGGCGGCGATGGCCTCCGCTCCGGTCGGGGAAGGCCGCTAGGGGTCGAAGACGTCGAGGCGACTACTCGATCGAGGCGGCGACGGTCGCCGGCGGCGGAATCGGTGACACGACCGAAATGTGCCGCGACGCTAGGCGAGGCGATTCCGGCGTCGCGGCGGCCTGGCAGCGGCCGGGCTGGTCGGGGTGGCACGGCGACGCCGTGGCGGGGCTAGGCAGGGTCGATCGGCGACCGGGCGGCAGCGGCAGCGGCGGCGGCGGCGACGCGCAGTGGCGGCGTCGGGGTTTGGTTTGGGGAAGAAAAGAAAGGCGCGGGGTGTGTGGTGGCAAGGTCGTAAATATTACTTGACTCGTCTCCGACTCGAGTCAAAATAATATTTAAGTCGTATAAAAAATTCCAAAAAATTTGGGAAAAATCCCATAAAATCAAACAACACCAAAAATCATAATGATATGCTCTAGAACTATCAACCCACCCAAAATGCCCGTAACGCGTCCTAACGCGGTAAACGGCCTAAAACTAATTCTACGATCCACTATATATAAAAATAAAAAATCACTGGCATACTCTCATATATTCTGATAACTCATTCTGTTCTGCTGTGTTCATGACGTTATCATCATATACTTGGGTACGCATGACCCTCATAGCTCATACACGCGACCGGCGTCGGCTCGGTACACGTGTCCTGAAACTGACTCAACTCGAAAAATAACGGTCGGCCCGACCGGTTCTGAATATAAAACCCTAACTCGAATCGTGGGTTTTACACGAAAACCTAATAATTCATACAAGGCATTTAAGTGTAGCTAGTGGGCTGTGTCTAGTCGCCCACTAGCCAAATCCGACTGTGAGGCTACCAAAAATAGCCAATTATGACGCGATCTGGCCGCACGGCCTTATGGACGATGCGACTTAGTTTGGCCGCCAACGCAAGCCCGATCTAGCGCCACGGGAGGACCTGGCCATCCCCCGACTAATTATGGCCGAGGGATGGCCAGGTCCGGCCAGCAGCGACCCAGCGGCACGGCCGACAGTGTGCAGATTTGGTCGCACCTTGAAAATAGTAAATTTCTGCAGCTGCGCGGACCTGGCCGATGCCCCCACCAACTGCCCTCATCCCGATCTACCACCCCTAGGATGCACTAACACCCCTCGCCGATCCCGACGTAGCCGAGGCACCCCAAATCCGCTAACCACCCCCATGTCCTTGGCGCACATTGTGGCACACCCCGTGCCATGCATCGTCGTCCCTTGTACGGCCCATTGCGGTCAAGCTCATCGCTCAGCCAATTTGTCGTTCTTTGCACAGCTCACTGGGGTGCCACGCCATCGCAACCCTCAACACTGTCGCCGCCACTATGCTCAATCCCGCCCCTGAGCATTGTTGCCCCACCATAGCTAGCCACATTGGGCCTTCGACGTCAGTGGTGGCCAAGCCCGGCCGACCGTGGCCGGAACCTAGCCGCTGACGAAAGAGAGTGAGAGTATTATTTTGTTTTTAACAAATCCGCATTGTCCTCATGATCGAACAACCTAGATTAAAACTTGGAGACAACATTTCTTATATATATATATATATATATATATATATATATATATATATATATATATATATATATATATATATATATATATATATGACCTAGCAACTATAATCAAAAACCTTTAATAATTCATACAAGGCATTTAAGTGTAGCTCGGTGTATATACTCTTTATGTCGACTAATTTTTAATCAAGAACTTGAAAGCTTAGACATGTATCACTAGTCAAAGACTTGCGCCATACATCGGACACCTTTGAAATTTAAGCTTATTTTAACATCTTGGCTTTACGAGTACGTTTAATATACGTTTACATATTTTTCAATTTCTTATACGTAAAAATGTAGTCGCGATTAATATTACAGCATTGTCTTTTATATTGACGTTATGTATAATAAATTCTTCTTACGTTTAGATTTATTAATAAATTTTGCTTAATTTTATCGCTTTTAGATTTATTACTGCACTTATATACATAGGTCTAGAAGTTCAAATAATCCTACCCAAAATATAATGAGATAGATAATCATCGCTATTGTTGATGTTTTGCTGCTATTGTTCACAATGTGATATTTTTCCCCGAAACATAACGAAAGTAAAAAACATATCCTACCATATATAACATTAGATAAAAGTAAAATAGATAAGTAGATCTGCCAACTAATTTTTTACAATGTAATTTTTGCATACACTCTATAAATGCTCGACCCAATTAATTTTTATGATAAGTTTAATCATTTTTTAAAAAATAATTAATTAAATTAAATATCTCAACTGATTTTATTAACATATTAGATCTTAGCTCTAATACAAAAAATAAGCTAATTTTTTAACACACGTCCCACTCGTGTACGTACAACAGTCCTTCCACCTCGACCAATAAAATTTAAACCCTCAATTAAAAAACAGCAATATGCAGGTGTCAAGCATTTTCACTTTCTCAAAGCATATTGTAAGAACTGGGATGGAACGACAAGATTTCACCCACGAAGTTCTTCGTAACATTGTAGAGTTTGCTTAACCTTTTGTGCAATTTCATAAAGGTTCCTCTTCAATGATTTTCGATTGAAGTATAATTAATGTTTAATCTAAATGATTTTCTTTCGAGCAGATTTTTTAATTAATTTTATGATAATTGTGACTTGAATATAAAATAAGTACCGATATTTGTTACGTTTTCAAAATTTACAAACCATCCCCACCTAACGTTTGGACAAAGAAAGCAGGATTGCAGGAATCACTTCTCCGGAAGAAGAGAACGAGAAGACAGATATCGTGAGGTCAGATTCCTGAAATAAAATGGGAGAAAGGACAGTTGCGAGAAGCTCAGCTTTGAAGTTGGAAGTTGGAAGTGGCAACTGGCGTAGTATGGAACAGAAACAAAACGAAAGTCAGAGATCAGAACCGAATAGATGTTTTGAAGGAAGTGAAGGGGCAATTGGAAGAGTTGTAAATGGCCGGCATTCTTTGTGTCAGATTTTCTGACTTTATAACAAGTAGGCTCGTAGCACGACTCTACAACAAGGTCAACGTAATGTCATCCAACAAGGCCCCCACATCTGGTTTTCTCAGCA
>JAURVB010006836.1:0-42522 GCA_033002965.1 Piper betle
ATTAGATATGCCTAATTTTGGACGTAATTGGTCATGACACTTGGCCCCACCCAATGTGGTTACAATTTATGGTAGTTCAATGGAGTCGAGGAGTTGGAAACTTGAAGGGACAGCATAATTAATTAGACTACGCCGATTTAGCTGAACACCATCTTTAGCGAATTCTTATATCTCCACTTTTATATAAAGGGGTGGTCATTTGTTTTTTTGAGATGATCATATATCTCATTTTTTGGCTTAGCAGCTCAGTGAAAGAAAAATATTTTTTAGTTTTTGAATTCTTTTCTTTTCATAATAAAAAGTATTTTATTCTTTATATTATTTTCTATTTTGAGTATGGAGTAATATTCTATTTCGTTCTAGACAAGAATGGAACTTAACATGATTTAATTGAATTCATTTCAACCTCTTACTCTTTTATTCAATCGGATTGTTTAAATTATCATGTTTCACAAATGCTAAGAAAAATATTGATCGCCTATATCTAAGATCATGAGGTTTTTATTAGATTTCAGGTGAAATTAATTTGATTAGTCATTGATAATTCATCATACGATGAGTCTTTTGACTTGTTTGTCCATTGTGGTCGGAGATACACATCACCGTATGCAATTGAAGGCAAATCTTAATGCATTATTTGTTGATTAATCAATTATCACATGGAGGTAGAAATTGAGGCAAAATAATAGAAGAATGAAGGAGCGTGAGCCACCATGTCATATAATTATCTTAGATTGACAATCTGAGGGAATAAAAGAAGAGAGAAGATTGAATGAAGATTAAATTGATGTTAAGGGAGGAAATCGATCTGAGAACTAGTTTTATCATTTTGACTTCGCTTTTAATTAAAAGTTATTAGTTAGATTTAGTTAGGTCATTTATTTTGGTTTATTTTTCATTTCATTTTCTTTAATTAATTATAGAAATTCATCTCCTATGGGATGATACTTGAATTCATCATTTTATTGCTTGTTTCGACTATGTATACTTGCATGTTATTGAAAATATTCTAACAAGTTTTTGATGCCGTTGTCTGGGAGATCAAATTTCTAAGTTAATATATGATTAGAATCTTGAGTGTTTTTTTTTATTTTTAGATTTGGTGAAGATTTGAAGAAAAGAAAAAAAGAAAACAATAAATCTATCATTGTCTTCTTCCTTGCTATTATTTATTTATTATCATTTGTTATGTATAGATTAATTAGGGTCACCCTTGTGTTCTTGTGATCCAAAGATTGAAAGGACTTTGAGAAACTTGTGTGCTGCTGGAAGAAGAGCACAAGAACCAATAGAAAAAGAAGCCATGTCACCCAGGAGGACTACAGGAGTTTAGAATTAGATGCACTTACTGCTTTATCTACTCAGGTCAGTGTTTTAACTAATCAAGTTCAAAAATCTTAATATGCAAGGACATGTTAAGGCTGTGGAGCCAAGGTGTGAATGGTGTGGATCAAGGATGTTTTAGAGGTCAATGTGCAACGGATCAAATTAACTATTTAGGCAACTTTAATTCGAACAATAATCCCTATTCCAACACCTACAATGTGGACTGGCGCAAAACCCCTAATTTTTGATGGAATAATTCTCCACAATCGGTTGCTGTCCCCAATAATCCACCACCACCATCACAGCATTATCGATTTCCTTCACTTTCTTTCCAGCCACAACAACCGGATGTGATCCAAATGTTCAATTCTATGCAACAAACTATGCATCAATTTATGCAGAATCAGCAACAACAACAACAACAGTTTATGCGACAAGTTATGTGGCAATTAAATAAGGAACCAAGTGAGCGACCCAAGGGTGTACTTCCTAGCAAACCAGAACAACGAAGGAATGATGATCAAGAGCATTGCAAAGCTATAACAACCCGAAGTGGTATTACTTTACAAGAACCAATTCAGCCCAATGAAGTTAAGGAAAAAGATGAAAAGCCAAACAGCGGACATGAACCAATACATTGGTTAGCTTACTTGGAAACAAAGGGAAAGAGAAAGATGAGGTACTTACAGAAGAGGTAAAAAATGTACCATTTCCTTCTAGACTGAGGAAACAAAGTGATGAAAAATATTTCAAAAAATTTCTTGATATGTTTAAGAAATTACAAATTAACATACCTTTTACTGAAGCACTTGAAAAGATGCCTAATTATGTAAAATGCTTGAAGGATAGTTTAGCAAAGAAAAGGAGAGTATATAACAATGAAGTTGTAGGCATGACAGAGGAATGTAGTGTTGTCCTCCAAAGAAAACTACCTCCTAAATTAAAAGACCAGGGAAAATTTGTGATTCTATGTTCAATTGGAGGAAATATTTATTGTAATGCTTTATGTGACTTAGGTTCTAGCATTAATCTTATGCCCTTTTTTGTTTTCAAAAGGTTAGGAATCTAGGATATTTCTCCTACCAACTTCACACTCCAGTTGGCTGACCGGTCATTGGTACATCCTAAAAGAGTCATTGAAGATGTTTTAATTAAGGTTGACAAGTTTATCTTCCCTGCAGATTTCGTAGTGCTTGAAATGCAAGGAAGGAATGATGATATACCACTCATTGTCGGGAGAGGTTTCTTAGCAACTGGGAAAACATTAATCGACGTAGCTGCTGGAAAACTTACCCTTAGAGTAAACAACGATTGTGTCACATACTATATCTTTAAACCCATGAATTGCCTGCATGGAACATATGATTGTTCTAGAATTGAACTATTTGATAAAATAATATACAAAGGGGATTAATTGAGTGATTCATTACATAAGCCCATAAATTTTCTTTGTGAAGATGATATTGATGTGGAAGAAATGATTAAAGTATTAGATTCACAACCAATCTTGCCTAGGAAATTCAGAATTGTGGAAACCTTAGATCTACCAGTGCATAGATTGCTGCCATTAGCTGAAGTACCACAGAATTTGCAGATTATCAAGACGGTCAGGCTGTAGACGTTAAACCAAGCACTTTTTAGGAGGCAACCCAAGTTATAGCTTTTAAAAGTTTATTTTTATTTGAAGACTTTAGTTTTAATATTTCTTTTTATTTTGTAGCATGGGTCAAATGAAAATTCAGTTATTCATTATAATCATCCACCGACTAATTGGTTGAGGGAGCTCTCTTTTGTAAAGACCATGAAACAAAAAAATGGACACGGCCGCTGTTCGGGAAGGACCGAACGCGGTCTGGGAAGGACCAAACGTGTTATATTCTTTACCCGATTAATTATTTACCCATTTATATTACCCGGTTAAATGAAATACGGGTCTAGGGGTGTTTTCACATACCCTAGCCATCATTTTTCACATACGGGTGTAAGGGATGGGGCGTCTTCCTCACCTTAGCCGGACGGGGCATCTCCTCTTCCTGGACGGGGCTTCTTCCTTACTTAGGTATCCTTCCTATCTCCCTCTTTTTAATTTTTTTGCATGCATATTCTTTTTAATTGGTAGTAAGCTTGTTAATCATGTAACTAAAGTCTCAAATCAACAACAAAGAAAAGAACTAAACTAAACTGAAAACTGAAATCCGGTCAATGGCCGACGGGTACAAATTGTTGGCGAGATGGGCAACTGTAAACAAAATTTTCAAGGCTTCCCCTCACACCCCCGATGACCCCTCTGGTTGCAGGGTCGAAGGGATGGCTCACCATGTCCCTGGTTTCCGGTGGGTGGCGGAATTGCAGCGGTGAATGGGCGGAGTTGCAAGGGTGATGGAAGTGGCGAGGTTCTGCTGCAATAGGTGTTGTAATGGACGTTCAGAGGGGTAGACACCAGTTGTGCTGCGTCGATAGCATCATGGGATCCTTCACAGTAGTTCAGGCCGCCGGAACAATCCACAACGAACGACCTTCTCGCCTGAATTCATGGTGGCGAAGTGCAGAAGTGGGGGAACGACCACACTCCATGCAACATCCAAAGGTGGCCAATCTTTCCTGTTTTGATGTCACCCTGAGGTCGTGGAACATCTGAATTGGAGCAAGGTACAAGAAAGGAGGGGTCTTGAGGCGGGGAGAAGAGGAACATGCCTGGTTTGGTGCAGGACGGCGTCTTTGATCGCTGCTGTAAATCATGCACATGAGGCCTCCTCACATGCTCATTTTATCTTGTTGATGATGCGTTGTTGGGTTGTTTAGATGGTGGTTCAATTGGGTGCCAAAATAAGGGCTGGAGGAGAAGGACAAAGCTGTTTTTGGAAAAGAGAATAATGGCGACAGGAAGAAGAAGAAAAATAAGGAGGGTGGGAGTTTTGTTAATATAGATTGACCTCAATACCGACTCGAGTTAAAAATAATAATACTAACTCGTAATAACTCTTTAAAAAATAATCATTTTAATGGGTTATGGTTAAACCTGCTAAACTATTTAATTATTAGACGAAATGGACATTGACATAAGTAATAAAAAATATGGTAATGATAAACGTCGATAATTAATCGAGCATACTATAAGTGATTAATTAAAACTGGATGTTTATAAGGGATTAATAATATAAATATTTTACCTTTACACATAAATTTAATATTAGGTAAATAAAGTAATTATTTTAATAACGAATCAGTAATCTAGAAAATGGGTTAGCAAACCAAAGTCAGGTAGAAATCACTCAGCATCGAACCTAAAGTAGCATAATGAAAATAAATAAAGTTCAGAAACTTTATAGAGTCGAATAAATTAAAATAATCATATTAACTAATATTTAGAAATTAAAGTAATACAAATTATTTTAAATAATTTAATTGAATAACTGAATTAATTAAATTACTCTAAATAATATTTAGCAATTAAAAATTATAATCGTCAACTAAATCAACTGAGATCAGGATTAAGTAATTGTCCACCAAGAGAGAAAATTAAATGCTTGTTTATTAGTAATAATTATATTATCAACTCTTAAGTATTAATTATGATTTAGATAATTAATTTAAAATGCTAAAGTAGGACTTAAATGATTATATCACATGAATAATTAAGTATCTCGCTAGACTTGTGGAGAATTTAATATTTAATATTTTTGAATTGTTACATGATTTGTTTTCAAAATTTTAATAATGATATATATTAGACATTTAGTTGCATGCATTTACGAATAAAATTATACTTATGTATAATTTTATAATCTCGTTCAGATTAGGATCATTAGTGGCAGCTGCGAGTTCGAAATATCCAGGTCCGTATAATTATTTAAAATATTGTATTTTCCAGTGTGGACAACCTGGTCAGCTTGAGCCCATATTTGACCACCATGCATTGAGGGCAACCGAGGGTCAAGGAATTGACTCAGATCGACACAGGCGGATTGGACATGGCGAATTGGACTCGCCAACTAATTACAGACATCGTGGACTGACCCTGGTCCGAACAATCATTTAAAATGTTATACATTCCCTGTTGGCAGCCCTGGTCGGCCTGAGTTGAGATTCGACCACCATCTGCACTGTAACGGGAATCGGGGTCAAGGAATCGGCTCTGTCGGAACTATAGGGGCCGCATCTTTTAATTATTACTATGTGTGTTGGTATAATTATTTTTGACATGCATATGTGTCCATATAATTTTTTTGAAATGCTATATTTTCCTAAACTGGTATAACTATATGGAAATGTTTGTAGTTTTCCCAAACTGGTAGCCTTGTCGGTACTAATCTCAGAATGAGCTCGGAGTAAATTTCTAATCTCAAAATGAACTTGGGAGACCATGACTAATCTCAAAATAAATTGGCAGACCACCTAATCTCAGAAAGAGCTTGGAGACAATTTCTAATCTAAGAATGAATTGGGAGACTAACGAGTAAATCTCAAACATGATTTGGGAGACCACCTAATCTCAAAATGAGCTGGGAGACAATTCCTAATCTCAGAATGAACTAGGAGACCACGACTAATCTCAAAATGAATTGGGAGACCACCTAATCTCAAAATGAGCTAGGAGTCAATTTCTAATCTAAGAATGAACTGGGAGACCATGACGAATCTCAAAATGAATTGGGAGACCACCTAATCTCAGAATGAGCTGAGAGACAATTTCTAATCTTATAATGAATTGGGAGGACCACCCAATCCTCAGAATGAGCCTGGGAGAAGATTTTTAATCTCAGAATGAGCTTCGGGGAAACGATTTTTACTAATCTCAGAATGACCCCTGAGAGATAATTACTAAAAACTTGTGTAATAATAATAATAATAATGAGTGAAATGATAATAGGGATTATATTGACTTGTTTCATTTAATTATAAGGCGTAGTGGTTTTATCACTAACGTGCGGATTGCCTCCGCAGGTGAGCAGCATTGGACTGAAGAATAGAAGTGTGGTTGGTCGGTTCTTTTACCAACCTAGGTATGGTGGAGCTCGATTTAGCAAAAACTAGGCTTCTTTTCTTATCTTCGTGTTATAAATGTGGCTTATGCGAAACGGTCCGAGACGTGGGACAATATGATTTTATATTTTAGAGGACCATGATTTATTATTATGATTCTATATTATATGTTGTGAGACTTATCCGACGGTAATTAAATTCATGTTCACTTGAATGTTACATTCGAATCCAACTATATTTTTATACAACACCCGGGGTCCGGGGTTTGGGAGGGTGCGTTACAGGATGGTATCCAGAACCTGGTTCCCCCTAAGCTCCCATTTGATGACTTAAGTACTTTGTTGAAAAGTCCAATAGTCATCTTTCCCACCGTGTTGTGCTATTAATGGACAAATTCTAGCCGCTAACAAACCCTAAGTTAACTGTAACTAAAACCAAAAATAAAATACTAATGAACCATGATGGTTCGACGTTTTAGATGGCAGGCACTCGTAGACAGTCAAACCGAGCGTACTCCGCCATTTGCGAACACCAAGAATGTATTGGCTCAGATCCTGACGTCCATACAGGGACTGGTGCAGGCTTCAGAAAATACAAATTCTAGTGGTTCAAAATATTGTTCCGCGGTTACCGGGAGTAGAAGCAGGCATGGAGCGTCAAACTCGGCAGCGGGTCCCAGAATCACCCTAGATGGTCATCGGGGAGTGCCCAAGGGTGGGCAGGGTTAGCAGACCCGGCGAGCAAGGGGAGCGTCCAAACCCAGTGCCACCGGTAGTCCGACTAGTGCTGCTGCCAGCTGGTTGATGATAGTGGCCGCTTCACTGTGGAAAAGTTTTGAAAGAATGGAGCTAAGGTATTTATTGGAGGGATCAATCCAATGAAGGTGGAGAGCTGGATAGACCATTACCGAAAAAGCATTTAGAGCTCTGTTCTGTGCCCCGCTACCATCAAGTGAGGTTGGCAACATGCATGCTTCAAGAGGAAGCATCTGACTGATGGAAATCCATGGAGAAAACCACATTCCTTCGACGTGAGATTTCTTCCATCACGTGGACGAATTTGTGGTAGCTTTCAATGGACAATATTTACCAGAGCCAGTTGTCTAGAAGAAAGCACTAGCATTTGCGAATTTGGTTTAGGGGGAGGATTTGGGTTCGGGAATATGCGTATTTCTAGACGAACTTTCAGGGCTACCTCATAAGTTGGCAGTGAAGTTTGCCATTGACCTAGCACCTGGAACAACACCAATTTCTAAAGCACCATACCGCATGACTCCAGCAGAACTCAAGGAGTTAGAGAGTTGACTATAAGGTTGTTGCAAGTAGCCTTCATCAGACTAAGTACTTCACTCTGGGGTGATCCACCCAGCCAAAGTGCAACGTAATGGGCTAAGTCATTTCTTTAAATGGGTACCCAAAGTTAAAGATCTATAGTCTCATTCCACTTATAAACAGGATCTTCTCCAAGTAGGTATTAGATGTGGGACTAAGTTGAGGGATCTCCACAATCCACCCTTAGGGAATTTCGTCCCCGAAATGCCTATTCTTGGCCCGGTGCCAGGCTCCAGCCCAGCCCTTCTAGCTCGTGACCGGCAGCCTAGCCAACGTTTCTAAATCCGGGCCACCATCTAACACGAACCAGGTCGGCTCGGATACCATTTGTAACGACCCAGCCCAAGGTGCAACGTTGGCTAGGTCATTCCTTTGGTGGTACCCCGAAAGTTAAAGATCTATAGGTCCATTCCCACTTCTAAACAGGATCTTCTCCCAGTAGGTGCTAGATGTGGACTAAGTTGAGGGATCTCACAATGGTGGATGTGGTGAGATCCCTCAACTTAGTCCCACATCTAATACCTACTGGGAGAAGATCATGTTTATAAGTGGGAATGGACTATAGTTCTTTAACTTTCGGGGTACCCATTTTAAAGAAATGACTTGGCCCATTACGTTGCACTTTGGGCTGGGTCGTTACAAATGGTATCAGAGCCAACCTGGTTCCGTGTTAGATGGTGGGATGGACTAGGGACATTGGCTAGGCTGCCGGTCATGGGCCAAAAAGGTCATTGGGCTGGGGTTAGCAACGGGCCAAGACTAGAAACGTTAGCTAGGCTGCCGGTCACGAGCCAGAAAGGACGTGGGTTGGGGCTAGCAACGGGCCAAGAATGGGCATTTCGGGGACGAAATTTCCTAAGGTGGGTGGATTGTGAGATCCCTCAACTTAGTCCCACATCTAATACCTACTGGGAGAAGATCCTGTTTATAAGTGGGAATGGACTATAGATCTTAAACTTTCGGGGTACCCATTTTAAAGAAATGACTTGGCCCATTACGTTGCACTTTGGGCTGGGTCGTTACAAATGGTATCAGAGCCGACCTGGTTCCGTGTTAGATGGTGGGCTGGATTAGAAACGTTGGCTAGGCTGCCGGTCACGGGCCAGAAAGGTCGTGGGCTGGGGCTAGTAACGGGCCAAGAATAGGCATTTCAGGGACGAAATTCCCTAAGGTGGGTGGATTGTGAGATCCCTCAACTTAGTCCCACATCTAATACCTACTGGGAGAAGATCCTGTTTATAAGTGGGAATGGACTATAGATCTTTAACTTCCGGGGTACCCATTTTAAAGAAATGACTTAACCCATTACGTTGCACTTTGGGCTGGGTCGTCACAAATATTGCGAGATCCCTCAACTTAGTCCCACATCTAATACCTACTAGGGAGAAGATCCTGTTTATAAGTGGGAATGGACTATAGATCTTTAACTTTCGGGGTACCCATTTTAAAGAAATGACTTAGCCCATTACGTTGCACTTTGGGCTGGGTCGTTACAAATGGTATCAGAGCCAAGCTAGTTCCGTGTTAGATGGTGGGATGGACTAGGGACGTTGGCTAGGCTGTCGGCCACGGGCCAGAAAGGTCGTGGGCTGGGGCTAGCAACGGGCCAAGAATAGGCATTTCGGGGACGAAATTCCCTAAGGTGGGTGGATTGTGAGATCCCTCAACTTAGTCCCACATCTAATACCTACTGGGAAAAGATCATGTTTATAAGTGGGAATGGACTATAGATCTTTAACTTCTAGGGTACCCATTTTAAAGAAATGACTTAGCCCATTACGTTGCACTTTGGGCTGGGTCGTTAATGGGAGCCCCTGTTCTTTTTGTGAAGAAGAAAGATGGATCACTTCGGCTGTGTATTGACTATCGAAAAATCAATCAAGTGACAGTCAAGAATTGGTACCCCTTACCGAGGATTGATGACTTGTTTGATCAGCTAAAAATAGCCGAAATATTTTCTAAGATAGACTTGCGGTCTGGTTATCACCAGTTGCGAGTAAAGGAGTCAGACATACAGAAAATGGCTTTCCGAACTCGGTATGGACATTATGAGTTTCTGGTTATGCCTTTTGGTCTAACAAATGCACCAGCGGCCTTTATGTCACTCATGAACACAGTATTCCACACATACCTGGACAAGTTTATTATCGTATTTGTGGACGACATTCTGGTCTATTCAAATAATGAAGAAGAGCATGTGAAGCACCTGTCTATTACTCTTCAAGTTCTGAGAGAACATCAACTGTTCGCCAAGCTCTCAAAGTGTGACTTCTGGATGAGGGAGGTAAATTTCCTTGGTCATATTGTCTCAAAGGCTGGAATTGCAGTGGATCCATCAAAAGTGAAAGCAGTCACTGATTGGCCACAACCTAAGTCAGTCACTGATATCAGAAGCTTCCTTGGTTTAGCGGGTTACTATAGGAAATTCATTAAAGACTTCTCCTTAGTAGCATCGCCGATGACCAAACTCACAAGGAAGGGGGTCAAGTTTGAATGGAGTAGTAAGTGTGAGGAGAGTTTCCAGTCTCTAAAGAAGAGTTTAACAACTGCACCAGTCTTGACCCTGCCAAATGGTAATGAAGGATTCGTAGTCTTCAGTGATGCGTCTCGGTTGGGTTTAGGATGCGTCCTTATGCAAGAAGGTAAGGTGGTGGCCTATGCCTCTCGTCAATTGAAGATTCATGAGCAAAATTATGCAACCCATGACTTGGAACTGGCAGCAGTGGTTTTTGCCCTGAAGATTTGGAGACACTACTTGTATGGAGCCCAGTTCGAAGTCTTCACTGACCACCAGAGTTTGAAGTATATCTTCACCCAGAATGACCTTAACCTTCGACAGAGGCGGTGGATAGAATATTTGAAGGACTACGACTTCCAAATCTTATACCATCCAGGGAAAGCGAATGTGGTAGCCGATGCGTTGAGTCGGAAGGGCAAAGTGGACAAAAGTCAGCAGCTAGCTAGACTTTGGGCCATGTCAGCAGAAGTGGTAGCTATCAACCCGGTGGAGCAACTAACAGGCTTACTGGAAAATTTGGTTGTTTCCAATGATTTAGTTGATCGTGTTAAGCTAGCACAAATGGGTGATGAGGAGCTGAATAAAATGTTGGACAAGATTCCTGACATTGTAGCTGATTCAAATAGTGTGATCAGATTTAGAGGAAGGTTGTGTGTACCCAAGGATAATGCACTGAGGCGGAATATCTTGGAGGAGGCTCATCGCTCAAAGTTCTCGATACACCCTGGAGTTACTAAAATGTATCAGGATTTAAAGCGAACCTACTGGTGGATTGGGATGAAGAGGGATGTTGTGGATTTTGTCTCTAAGTGTCAGACTTGCCAACAGATCAAAGCCCAACATCAACTACCTGGAGGACTATTGCAACCTTTAGAAATACCAACGTGGAAATGGGAGTGTGTCACATGCGATTTTATTTCAAAGCTCCCAAGAACTCAAAAGAAGCATGACTCCATATGGGTAGTTGTGGACCGACTAACTAAGGTAGCTCACTTCATCCCCACGAAATCAATGAGAACGGCGGAATACCTGGCAGGATTATATGTTGACAATATTGTCAAATTGCATGGGATTCCAAAGGAGATAGTCTCCAACCGCGATCCCCTATTCACCTCACATTTCTGGGAAGCTTTCCAAAAAGCCATGGGAACTCAAATTAAGTTGAGTACAGCATATCATCCCCAAACTGATGGTCAGAGTGAGAGGACTATTCAAACTTTGGAAGATTTGTTAAGAGCTTGCATTCTTGACTGGGGAGGTGACTGGGAGAAACACTTAGCCTTGGCTGAATTCACCTACAATAACTCTTACCAAGCCAGTATAGGGATGGCACCATTTGAAGCCTTATATGGTAGGCCCTGTAGATCTCCATCGTGTTGGCTGGAGTCTACCGAGGCAGTTATAGTCGGGCCAGAGATGGTGAGGGAAGCAACTGAAAAGGTGAAACTCATTCAGCAAAGACTTAAGGCAGCTCAGGATCGACAAAAGAGTTATGCTGATACTCGAAGGAAGGACCTAGAGTTCCAAGTTGGGGAGTTTGTGTACCTAAAGACATCTCCTACGAAGGGGGTGATCAGATTTAAAATATCAGGGAAGTTGAAGCCAAGATTCATAGGACCGTTTCCAATCCTGGATCGAGTTGGAAATTGTGCATATAGACTAGCATTACCACCAAGCCTAGTGGGAGTACACAATGTTTTCCATGTGTCAATGCTAAAGAAATATGTACGAGATGAAGATCATATCATCACCAATTTTGAAGACTTAGAGCTACAATCAAATTTAACCTACGAGGAAAAGCCGATCCGCATCCTGGCAAGAGAAATAAAGACACTCAAGAACAAGGAAATTCCTTTGGTAAAAGTATTGTGGAAAAATCAGGGGTCAGAGGAAGCTACATGGGAGACTGAACAAGAAATGGCAAGGAAATACCCTAGCCTGTTTGTGGCATAGGAGTTTTATATTTGTAGTAGCATGAACTGATCCCGAAGAAATAAATAAAATTAATCATGATTGTTCTGTTGCTCGTTATGATATTTCGGGGACGAAATATTTCCAAGTTGGGGAGATTGTAAAGACCGTGAAAAAAAAAAATTGGACGTGGACGCTGTCCGGAAGGACCGAACACGGTCTGGGAAGGACCGAACGTGTTATATTCTTTACCCGGTTAATTATTTACCCATTTTATTATTTACCCGGTTAAATGAAATACTGGGTCTAGGGGTGTTTTCACATACCCTAGCCGTCATTTTCATTTTTATAAATTTGAAAGAGGACGTCATTTTTCACATACGGGTGTAAGGGGTGTCTTCCTCACCTTAGCCGCCTAGTTCTCCTCTTCCTTGCCGGTGCTTCTTCCTTGCTTGGGTATCCTTCCTATCTCCCTCTTCTTAATTTTCTTGCATGCATATTCTTTAATTGATAGTAAGCTTGTTAATCATGGAACTAAAGTCTGCAAATCAACAAGAAAGAAGAACTAAACTAAACTGGAAAACTGAAATCCCGTCCATGGCCGACAGGTGCAAATTGTTGGCGAGATGGGCAACTGTAAACAAGTTTGCAAGGCTTCCCTCACATCCCCGACGACCCCTCTGCTTGCTGGGTCGAAGGGATGGCTCGCCATGTCCCTGGTTTCCGGTGGGTGGCGGAATTGCAGCGGTGAATGGGCGGAGTTGCAAGGGTGATGGAAGTGGCGACGTTCTGCTGCAATAGGTGCTGTAATGGACGTTCAGAGGGGTAGACACCGGTTGTGCTTCGTCGACAGCATCATGGGTTCCTTCACAGCAGTTCAGGCCGCCGGAACAGTCCACAACGGACGACCTTCTCGCCGGAATTCATGGTGGCGAAGTGCAGAAGTGGGGAGAACGACCATACTCCATGCAACGTCCAAAGGTGGCCAATCTTTCCTGTTTTGATGCCAGCCTGAGGTCGTGGAACATCTGAATTGGAGCAAGGTGCAAGAAAGGAGGGGTCTTGAGGCTGGGAGAAGAGGAACATGCCTGGTTTGGTGCAGGACGGCGTCTTGGATCGCTGCTGTAAATCACGCACATGAGGCCTCCTCGCTTGCTGATTTTATCTTGTTGTTGATGCTTTGTTGGGATGTTTAGATGGTGGTTCAATTGGGTGCCAAGATAAGGGTGGGAGGAGAAGGACGAACCTGTTTTTGGAGAAGAGAAGAATGGCGACGGGAAGAAGAAGAAGAAGAAGAAGAAGAAGAAGGAAGAAGTGATGGCAGTTTTGTAAATATGGGTTGACTCGATACCGACTCGAGTTAAAAAAATAATACTAACTCGTAATAAATCTTTAAAAAATAATCATTTTAATGGGTTATGGTTAAAGCTGCTAAACTAATTAATTATTGGACGAAATGGACATGGACATAAGTAATAAAAAAATACGGTAATGATAAACGGTCGATAATTAATCGGCATATATAAGTGATTAATTTAAATTGGATGTTTATAAGGGATTAATAAAATAAAGATTTTACCTTTACAATATTAAATTTAATATTAGGTAAATAAAGTGATTATTTTAATAACGAGTCAGTAATGTAGAAAATGGGTTATTAAACTATAGTCGGGTAGAAATCACTAGCGTCGAACCTAAATAGCATAATGAAAATAAATAAAGTTCGAAACTTTATAGAGTCGAATAAATTAAAATAATTGTATTAATAATATTTATAAATTAAAATAATACAAATTATTTTAAATAATTTAATTGAATAACTTAATTAATTAAATTGCTATAAATAATAGTAGCGATTAAAAATTATAACCGTCAACTAAATCATCAAGATCAGGGTTAAGTAATTATCACCGCAAAGGAAAATTAAATACTTGTTTATTAGTAATAATTATTTTATCAATTGTTAGGTATTAATTATGATTTAGATAATTAATTTAAAATGTAAAGTAGGACTTAAATGATTATATCACATGAATAATTAATTATCTCACTAGATTTGTTGAGAATTTAATATTTAATATTTTTGAATTGTTACATGATATGTTGTCAAAATTTTAATAATGATATATATATTAGACATTTAGTTGCATGCATTTCTACTCGAATAAAATTATACTTATGTATAATTTTATATTCTCGTTCAGATTAGGATCATTGGTTGTAGCTGCGAGTTCGAAATATCCAGGTCCGTATAATCATTTGAAATGTTGTACTTTCCCTTGTTGGCAGCCCTGGTCAGCCTGAGCCCAGATTCGACCACCATGCGCTGTAACGCAATCGGGGTCAAGGAATTGACTCAGTCCGACACGGGGCCGCACCTTTAAAATTACTATGTGTGTTCGTATAATTATTTTGAAATGTTGTATTGTCCGTATAATTATTTGAAATGTTGTATTTTCCCAAACTGGTATAATTATATAAAATGTTGTATTTCCCCAAACTGGTATAACTATATGAAATGTTGTATTTTCCCAAACTGGTAGCCTTGTCGGCACTAATCTTAGAATGAGCTGGGAGACAATTTCTAATCTTAGAATAAACTGGGAGACCATGACTAATCTGAAAATAAATTAGCAGACCACCTAATCTCAGAACGAGCTGGGAGACAATTTCTAATCTTAGATTGAGCTAGGAGACCAAGACTAATCTCAAAATGAATTGGGAGACTACCTAATCTCAAAATGTGCTGGGGGACAATTTTTAATCTCAGAATGAACTGGGAGACCATGACTAATCTCAAAATGAATTGGGAGACCACCTAATCTCAAAATGAGCTGGGAGACAATTTCTAATCTAAGAATGAACTGGGAGACCATGACTAATCTCAAAATGAAATGGGAGACCACCTAATCTCAGAATGAGCTGGGAGACAATTTCTAATCTCAGAATGAACTGGGAGACCATGACTAATCTCAAAATGAATTGGGAGACCACCTAATCTCAGAATGAGCTGGGAGACGATTTCTAATCTCAAAATGAGCTAGGAGATGACTTTTACTAATCTCATAATGACCTAGAGACAAATTACTAATCTCAGAATGACCTGAGAGATAATTACTAAAGACTTGTGTAATAATAATAATAATAATACGAGTGAAATGATAATAGGGATTATATTGACTTGTTTCATTTAATTATGCGGCTTAGTGGTTTTATCACTAACGCGGAATTGCCTCCGCAGGTGAGCAGCATTGGACTGAAGAATAGAAGTGTGGTTGGTGGTTCTTTTACCAACCTAGGTATGGTGAATCGATAATAAAAATTGGACTTCCTTGTTATTCCCTTGTGTTATAAATGTGGCTATGGGAAACGGTCCAGAGACTGTGGGATATATTTGGCTTGTCATGTTGATGGAAAATGATATAGGCATTTCTTTTTGATGAGTTTGGGCCTTTCTTCAATCCTACCTAATATAAATTATCCTCTATACACAATTTCATGGCCTTTATTATACATATTTGTTTGATTACCGTTATTTTAGCCTTGGCCTTTTTATTGAAAATATATCTTGCTGCTTGAGTCCTAGCACCCTAGTGTTTTGAAATCGTTCTAAATTCTAACAAGGATGAAACTTTGAATAGTATAGAGGGAAGGCATTGCTTGTTATAGAGTGGTGATTGAATAAATAGTGTGGACTTTCTTGGCACTTTGCTTTGTAAAAAAAAAAAGAAAAGAAAAGAAAAACAAAGAAAAAGAAAAGAAAAGAAAAAGATGAGGCAATGATCCTCCACTAGTAAATACAAGATGAAGCAAGAGTCTTCCACTGGTTTGAAAGAAAAGAGAAAAAGAAAAAGTAGTAGGTAGTCAATGGAAAATCAAAGCAAAGTTAATTCTTATATTGGGTCAACTCGATACTACATTTAAGGAAGTTTGTGTCATATTGCTTGGGGATTTGTTGTACATGTATGTCAGGATTTAGAAAGGATTTTTAATTCTAGGGTGCATATTAGCCTCTGATTTTTCTATCTTATTTATCTGATTTTTGGTCCCTAGCCCCTGGCCCCGTTACAACCTATAAAGACCTATTGATTCCATTAATTGGCATTACCTACATTAGTGGAGATGAGAGCGAAAGGTGAACATATTTAAGCATGTGCTTGATTGTATTCTCTTGGTTGCAGATGAGAATGATAAGCCAATGGACTATCACACACACACAGAGAGCTTTCTTTTGGATGTGATTGATGAAAGGGAATTTCTGATTTGATTGACATCTTGTTGACTCTTGAGGGTTTGATTGAGAATCATATGAGAACATAATGGGGACTAAGTATTTTTGTGTAGTAAAATTTTCTTTGTTATGATATTTTGCTCGGGACGCGCAAAAGTTTAAGTTTGGGGGTGTGTTAAGTGTTTAAAATATATAATATTTACCCATGTTTTTAATATGATTTTGTACTTCTCGGGTATAAACATTATTAATTTAGTGATATTTTTCATTATATTCTAGTTAATTAATATTTTATTAGATATGCTTAACTTTGATGTTTTAATGCAGAAAAAGATGAATAAATTAAGCTTTGGATTTGATTGGTCATGACACTTGGCGCCACCCAATGGCTACAATTTATGGTGTTCAATGGAGTCGAACAGTTGGAAACTTGAAGGGACATTATAATTAATTAGACTACGTCAATTTGTGAACACCCTCTTCGAATTCTTGTATCTCCACTTCTATATAAAGGGGTGGTCATTTGTTGTTGATCATATCTCATCTCTTGGCTTCAGATTGTAGTAGAAGTAGTAGTTTTAGTTTTTGTAATTTCTTTCTCTTTCATAATAAAAATTAGTTTCTTCTTTATATTGTTTTCTATTTTTATTATGGAGTAGTCTTTTATTTCGTTCTAGAGAAGAATGGAACTTAACATGATTTAATTGAATTCATTTCAAGCTCTTACTCTTTTATTCAATCGGATCGTTTGAATTATCATGTTCTAAATGCTAAGAATAGATTGATCACCTATTTCTTAGATCATGAGGTTTAATTAGATTTCGGGAGAAATTAATTAGATTAGTCATTGATAATTCATCATACGACGAGTCTTTTGACTTGTTTGTCGTTGTGGTCGGAAGATACACAACACCGTATGCGGTTGTAAGGCAATTCTTAATGCGTTATTTTGTTGATTAATCAATTATCACCGGGAGGTAGAAATTGAGGCAAAATAATAGAAGCATGAAGGAGCGGGAGCCACCATGTCATATAATTATCCTAGATCGACAATCCGAGGGAATAAAAGATAAGAGTAAGATATGATGAAGGTTAAATTCATATTAAGGGAAATTCGACTCTAGAACGAGTTTTATAATTTTAACTTCGCTTTTTATTTAAGTTATTCCATTAAGTTAATTATTTCCGTTTTGTTCTTAATTTTATTTTCTTTAATTAATTATAGGAAATTCATCTCCCTGTGGGACGATACTTGAATTTATCATTATATTACTTGTTTCGACCGTGTACACTTGCATGCTATTAAAATTAGTCTAACAACCTGAGCCAGAGCCACTAGGGTGAAAACCCTAGGTGCACAATTCTTGCACTGGGCGCAAAGGCTCTCTGGCAATGCCTTCGTGCCATCTGGTTTCCTTGTTAGGGTTTTGGTTTCGGCGCAAAGGCATTGGAACCACACCCTTGCGCCAAAATTTGAAATTTCTTTGCTCCTTTTGTCTGGTGCAAAGGCGCTGATGTCTAGACCTAAGCCTGTGTCCATTTTTACTTGTCCAGACCAATGCATGGTGGGCATGCAGTGATCAGAGGGGAGGTGCATAGTGCAAAGGTTCTAAGACAGCGTCCTTGCACTGGGCCTATTTGCTTTTCTATAAAAACCTCTCATTCTCCTCAATTCCAACCCTTCCCACTCCTTTAGCTATGAGTCCCCGTTCCTCCTTTGGCTTCTCCATGCCATTTCCTAAAATTCCTAACCTCTTCCAAGCCTTCTTGAAGTTTTTCCTTTCCCCTAGGATTGGAGGTCTTGGGGTAAGAAGCCCTCAGAGGCCTCCTGTAAAACCCGCGACTCGAGTCAGGGTTTTATAGTCGTTAGCCGGTCGGTTTGACCGTAGTTTGAGTCGGTTCAGCTTTCAGAACACGTGTGCGGGGCCGAGGCCGACCGTGCGCACGTGCTATGAGGGTTTATGTATACCCAAGTATCGATGATAGCGTCAGATACGCATCAGCAGACTGAGTTATCAGTAGATATGAGAGTATACAGTTGATGATTTTATTTTATTTTTTATGTTGTGACCGTAGAATTAGTTTAGGCCGAATAACGCATTAGGACGCGTTAGATGGTATTCGGGTGGGTTATTAGTTATACGACATGTCATTTGGATGTTGTGATATTTTGTTTGATTTTATGGGATTTTTCCCAATTTTTCTAGATTTTTCTGGGATTTATTCCGAGTCCGTTATCATTCTTGACTCGAGCCCGTGTCGAGTCAAGTTTTATTTACAACTTTGCCATCGCCCTATACACCTCATCTTCCTCCCCAAACCCCCACCCGTGTTTTCACCGCCGCCGCCCCTAAGGATTTTGCCGCCGCCGTCGACGCCACCTCGCCGCCGGTCGACGCCGCCCAGCCCGGCCATGCCGTCGCCTTGCCGCCTCGACCACGCCCGGCCACCGTCCGGCCGTCGCAACGCCGGAAATCGCCCTCGATTTCCCGCCGTTCCCGACGCGATTCCGCCGCCGTCTGCGCCGGACCGCCGCCGCCGTGACGTCGGAGTTCCTCCCCTCGACCTCCCCTACCTTTCCCCTCTGCTTAGCGCCGCCGTCGAGGGTCGGCCGTGGGTCTGATCGGAGCGGCCGACCGCCCCGACCGCACTCGACGCCGCCGTTGGTGGCCATCGCCGCCGCGGCTGCCCTCGTCGTCACCACCATTGGGTTCAGCTCACCGAGGCGGTGCTAACCCCTACCTCCGATTGCCTCGCCGGAGCAGTCACCGGAAAACCACCGGAGCTGCCGGAAACCGCCGGCATAGTCGCCGGAAAACTCGCCGCCTTCGTCCGTCGGCACCGATTTCAGCGCCGATCGCGAGGTGGTTCTTCCTTCTTTTTTTAGAATTATTACATACATGTTGTGGTCATGGTAGCATATTAGAATTAATTTTATTAACTTCATGCTTTTAGTTTAATTAATCGTGATTATGATAAACATGTGATGATTAGTGTAAATTGTGTTGTATGATGTGAATGCTTAGTAATGAAATTGTTAGTAAACCATTGAATAGTTAATTAAATGCTTGTTAACTAGTTAATTTATGAATTTGTATGAATTAGGTTTTGCATGCTAGCATTAAGTTAAACAGATTAAATTGATTAAACCATTGTCACCTAATTAGAATAGGTATGCTTTGAAATTGGAATTAAAAGTGCTAGGTAATAAGTAACATATGAAATGATAAAATTATTAACTTGCTTGACAATTAGAGATGTAGGGTAATTGTCGAGATGATTGTCATGTTTGATTAGATGATTGTATGCATGTGGATATATTAGTTATATAGGTGTGCATCATATATGTATGGGCGTTAGTAATTAGTTATGTTCATGTAGGTTCGTTGCAGGAGCTCGCCGTCTAGGCACGAGACTGCGCTTGGAGCTTCTGACAGGTCCGTTAGGACACGCTTCTCAGGTTTTATCGCTCCATTCTATCGGTGATTTGATTTATTGATCGTAGGACGTGTCAGGTGGATGATTTATTGGACCCCACCTAACACGGGTCACCTGGTCGATGTTTTTCGGAATTAATAACCCTCGAGGATGAGATCCCTCGAGTTTGTTTTCGAAAATAAGATCCACCTCAAGTTGCCTTCGGGCCTATTATAATAAATCCCGACCCAGCCCTATAAATAGTTTTATCGAGTTTTCAGTGAGACAAGAGAAGATGAGTCGACTGCACGTACCATGAGCGGATGTCGTGCCAGTCAAAGCGGGCTCTGGATTAGTGCCAGCGGACTGTTCCATTCCCGAGGGATCCTGACAACTCCGCGTTTGAGTTCCTCACACCCGGAGGACGTGGAGGTTTACGGGTACTGTTTAGTACAGCGCATGTCCGGACTTGTGGTTCAAAGGGTACTAAAGGCGACTGCCTGAGAGTGCTCGGTCTACGTGCTCAAGGCCAGGAGTAATATGGAGGTTCGGAGAGGGCTTAGGATAAAAGTTTTACGTGAAGTACTGAAAAAGAAGTGCCGTGAGCGGCACAGTACCAGATAGATTGGGATGCTGTTGAGTCAGCTGCTCGACGGCTCCTTTGTAGTTGCCCTTATGAGAGTTCTTGAGGAAGATATATATGATGGTTTGCTTTCCATGAGAGTTTGCTCTCATGTTCCAGTTTGATATTAGTTATTTCCGGACCAGTGACACCCGTTGCTGACGTTTTTCTACTATATGTAGGTGAGGATGATGATTGGTGTATGCCGGCCTCGACGAAGGAGTAGCGCTTGCATTGCACACGCATACCTGGCGCCGCGCCGACTTTTGCGTAAGATATGATGTGGGTTGAATGATGCTTGTGATATACATGTTGTGTACATATGCATGAGCTATGAGACTTGTAGATCTTGTTTAGAAATGTATGAATTTTCTTAGAAATGTTTTGGAAAAGTTCCAATGTCCAGGATGATCAGCTATGTTGAGTTGAAATGAACAAAAACACGATGAACATGAATTGCAGGTGGGCTAGATGCCAATTACGATATGTGTAGTTGATTTGAAGTCTAGTGTGATATAAATTGTTGTTTTATATATATACATATTGTGCCGTATTTTAACAGGTCATCCCCTTATTGCACTTTTAGGGGAGGCTCTGTCCGTTTTATTCTAGGTTTTATGAATTTTATTGTTGTTTTAATTATTTTGGTGTGCGGTGATTATCATGACATTCACGTAGTATCCTGTTAGGGTTTTGCATCTCATTCATATATTGTTTGGCGCATTATCCCACTCCACACAGGTCATTTAGTCGCACATTATTTCCCGGATTAATAGCCCTTAGAGGATGAGATCCGTCGAGCAAGTTCTGAAAACAAGATCCACCACAAGTTGCCTTCAGGCCTATTATATAAATCCTTCCCAGACCAATATATAGTTTTATTGAGTTTTCAGTGAGACCAGAGAGGGTAATTTGATAGTCGTGCTATGCGAGACGGGCACGTCTTAGTCCAAGGGGCTTTGGATTAGTGAGCGGGCTGGTCCAATCTGAGGGATCCTGACAATTCTTGTTTGTCGTTCCTCACACCCAGAGAAACGTGGAGGTTTACATGTACTATTTAGTACAGCGCATATTCAAACTTGTAGTTCAAAGGGTACTAAAGGCTACTATCTGAGAGTACTCGGTCTTCATGCTCAAGGCTAGGAGAATTATAGAGGTAAGGAAAGGGCATGGGATATACTAGTAGTCCCGAGGGACCAGAAAATAAAATGAGATAATCAGCAGTAGCAAAACAGTCAATTCAAGATGCTACCAGGTTTGCAGCCAGCCTAGTGGCTCCTCAATAGGTACCCTTTAGAGAGTTCACGAGAAGTATATTTTTTGGACTAGTATTGATGTGTTTTTATAATATATGTAGGTGATGATAAGGAAGAGGATGAGTTAGCCTAGATGGAGGAGCGTGCGTCTCTTGACACACACACACGTCAGGCGATAGAATGTTAATGTTTGTCTATTTTGTCTTTATATTGAAAATAATGTGATGTAAGGTATGGCAGTTGAATTGATATGATTGAAAAGTAATTAGAATACACAGATGGGTCAAGAACCAAAATTTAGAATGAATTATATAGCAAATTAGAATGTTGTGTGAATATCCATGCCTGATATAATAATAATAATATATATATATATATACACACACACATATATATATATGGGCAGCGCTACAGTGCGCTGCCCTATTTTGGCAGCGCATTGGCGCTGCCTATTGTGGACCGTTGGATCTAATCCAACGGTCCACAATCAACCACTCATCCCCCTCCCCCCCACACCCACTTTCAGCCTCCCGTCGCCGCCCACGCTGGCCGTCGTTCGGCCCCCTCCCCCCGCCGCTGCCCTGCCCCGCCGGCCTCCCCCGCCCCCGCCCCCGCCCTCCCTGCCCCTGCACCCGCCCCGCCGCTGCTCCCGAGCCGCCGGCCGCCCCAGCCCCCTGCCCTCGCCCCGCAGGCCGCCTGCCCCCCGCCCCGCCGCTCGCGCCTGCCCGACCGCTCTCCCCTGCCCTTGCCCCGCCCCTGCCCTTGGCCCCGTCGGCCGCCGCGGCCTCCGCCCCAGCCCCCGCCATTGCTCGTAGCCATCGCCGCCCCCCCCCCCGCGGGTGGCTGGGCGGCGATGTCGCCGGCGGTGGGGTGGCGCGAGCGAGAGAGAGCGGGGAACACGGGAGGGTAAAATCGTAATAAAAACTTTACTCGGTCCATGACTCGAGTTAATATTACGAAAATAAATTTAAAAAATAAAATTTTATAATAAATACTTGATTCGATCTCGCACGAGATCGAGTCAATATTATCGGCCTCAAATAAAAAAATAAATTTTTTTTATAATAAATACTTCATTCGATCTCGCACGAGATCGTTTCAATATTACGAAATAAATTTAAAAAAATATAATAATTTTGTAATAAAAACTTTATTCCATCCCACACGAGACCGGCGTCGTACATTTCCCACCCAGGCCACATCCCAGCCCCGAGGCGGTGACATTGTTGGCCAGCCGGGCTGCCGGCCGCCGGCCGCAAGGTCGCCGGCAGGGGTGGCGCGCCAAAAATGAGGAAGAAATGGGGGAGAGTAATTTGGTAATAAAAATTTTACTTAATTGGACTCAGAGTTAAATTAATTTATTACGGAATTATTTTATTTTTTTCAAATTTATTTTGTAGTAAAAATTTATTCAGTAATAAAAGTTATTTTGTAATAAAAACTTGACTCGGTCCCGCACTATGATCGAGTCAGGTTTTTATTACAAAATTATCTTATATTGTTTAAATTTATTTCATATTATTGACTTTATCCCGACTCAGAGGGTGAGTCAATGGCAAATATCGGTAACTACAGCCCGTGGGCCACGTAGCATGTGTGCGCATGCATGGGATGGTAGCTAGATGGGGTGCGACCCCCTCCTAGCATTTTAAGAGCTCGACACAGGCTCATAACAACTAAAAGACTCGTGAAATGGTAATCAGGATTATATGGACTTGTTTCATTTAATTATGCGGCTTAGTGGTTTTATCACTAACACAGAATGGCCTCCGCAGTGAGCAACTTTGGACTAAAGAATAGAAGTGTGGTTGGTGGTTCTTTTACCAACCTAGGTATGGTGAATTGATAATAATTTGGACTTCCTTTTATTTTTCTTGTGTTATAATTGTGGTTGTGGGAAATGGTCCAAGACTATGGGACAGTTATTTTATATATTATCACATGCTATTAGAACATGATTTGTTTTTATGATTTATAAATTCTAGACTTATTTGTTGTGTTATGAATCATGTTCTAGAATGTTATTGTTACATCAATTATATTTTTAGGTAACATCCGGTCCGGTTTGGGCGGGTCGTTACAGTTGGCGAAGTCAATCATGTGCCATCACATCTAAATAATTCTAGTGCGCATGACTTTCCTTCGTCAAGCTGATGTTACCGGTCAGGATCAACTGGGGGTGTCATGGTGGAAGTGTTGGTGGTAATCGATCGGAGGAGTTGGGCAACAAGCTGGCCGGAAAGAGGGCGGTGTTGCCGCCTCGTGCTAGTGGATGTCTAACAACTTTGTGTCCTAGTGGGACCCACCTATAGCTATATGAAACATACATTGGAACAGAAAGCACAAATCGAGACTGTCCAAAGTTGAAATTGACTCGAGTCCTACAATTGGCTCTATAAGCGAAAATTGTGGCAAGGGAGGGTAAATGAGCATCAAAACCCTAAATGCAAATGAAATACCCAAAAAATCCCGAACGGATGCTAAATGCTAAATTGACTTAGATCTAGGTCTAAAATCATGGCTAACTCATAAAAATCATATGTATACCTTATGTATATACTAATAATTCATTATATACAGTATCCTAACTGAAACTATTATATGCATGTTGTGTAAAACCCGTGACTCGAGTCAGAGTTTTACTACAGCGAACCAATTGGTTTAACTGTCGGTTTGAGTCGAGTCAGTTTCATGAACCGCATGCTGAGTCGAGGCCAGCCGTGAGTTATGAGCGCTGAGGGTCAAGTGTACCTGAATATATGATGATAACATCGAAAAGATTGTAAGAAATAAGTTATCAGAATATATGAAAGTATGCAGTGTTTTTCTTTTTATATGTTTGATCGCAGAAATAGTTTTAGGCCGAACAACACATTAGGACGCGCTTTGCGGTAGATTGGGCGGGTTATTAATTATAGAGCATGTCATTTGGACGTTGTTGTGTTTGTTAGATTATATGGGATTTTCTATGTTTTTTTTTAGATTCTTTTAGGATTTATTACGAACTAATTATTAATTTGACTCGAGTAAGAATCGAGTCATACTTAGTTACGAGTTTGCCACTGGAGTGTTTCTTCTCCCTCCCGACTCTTCCTCAACCCAAACCCCATCGCCGCCACACTAGGTTCACTGTCGCTACCGCCGACGGGGCACTACCGCCGCACGGGGCACTACCACGAACGACGCCCCCCCTTCCCATGCATTCGATGTGCCGCCCCGACCAACCACGACCACCATATCGCCACCACGATGGTGGAATCGCCCCACGAGCCATGACGCTCCCATTGTCGATTTGCCGCCATCTGGGTCTCGCCACTACCGCCGTGATGCCGACGACCACCCCATCGACCTTCCTGACATTTTCTCCCTACCTAGCACCGTCGCCGAGGCAGTCTTGGGTCCAATCGGAGCGGGCAACCACCTCGATTGAACTCAACGCTGTCATTGGCTATCATCACCGCCGCTACCGTTGTCCCCATCACCACCATTGGATCGACCTTGACAAGCCGGTGCCAAAGGTACCGCGTATCACCGCCACCCCACCGGTCGCCAAAATACCACCGAAATCGGCTGGAAAACTGTCGTAACCTGCCCGAAAACAAAATTTGCTGGAATTCGCTGGATCTTTAGTCGAGTTTGCCCAATCGAACTTGATCAAACTTCAGACACCACCAAGCGCTGAATTCGAGCTTTGAGATGCGCGACGAAACCCTAATCGTCGCCGATTGCCGATACACAAGGTATAATTACGTCCGATTTAATCATTTAAAATTGATTATTATGAGCACAATATGCAGGGATTGATTGTTTGATATGATGAATGCTTGTTCGTGAATGAAGTGATGGTTTGCATGACTTGTTTGATAGTGAATGGATATTAGTAATCTAATTAAGTAAAATAAATCTGAGCATGCAAATCGACTATAACATAAGTTAGAAAAAACATAATTAAATTTGTATGAATAGGATGAGCTAGAGAAATTTCTATATTGATAATTGTTTGATTGTTGATGGATGTTTGTATTGTGAGTGTGTTGATCGTGATGAGTTTGAAGCATCATTTAGTTAGTGGGCATTAGCTTTTAGCTTGTCGTGTAAGTATGGAGTAGGAGCTCGCCGCCTAGGCACGAGGAATAAATTGGAGCTTCTATCAGGTCTGTTTAGGACTTGTTCTCTGTTGCACGCTATTCTATTGTGTATTTGATTTATCATGTGTAGGACGAGTTAAGTGGCATTTTATCAGATCCCACTTAACTCGGGTCATTTAGCCAACAGTTTTCTTGATTCATAACCCTCGAGGTTGAGATCCATCAAGTCAGTTTTTAAAATTAAGATCCACCACAAGTTGCCTTCAGGCCTATCGTATAAGCCCAACCCAGACCTATATAAATATATAGTTTTTGAGTTTTTAGTGAGAGATGGAATGATGGAAATTCGACAACCGTGTTAAGCGAGAGGGCACGTGTAACACCCCGTTTCGGCTCCCCCGTGAACCGACCCGGAAATGTCACCGGCGACCGAACCGTTCGTTAATCTACTAGATTCGGTTAAGCCGACCAGGATCTACTCTCGGCGTCTCAAGATGAAGATGCAAATATGAAATGCATGAATGAGAACGATTGGGTTCTAACGCGGTCCTACATGCATGCTGTGATGTACAAGCAAAAGTAAGACAAAATAATAAATGAGAAACCAAAAGAAAATATATAATATTTTATGAAAATACGATAACACATAATAATCTACTATGACATTAAATCATTATCTCATTCATTTTTACCTGAGCCGAGTCTGAACTCCAAGGCTCCCTACTCATTCATATTTATCAGTTCGTTTCATAACAAGTAATTCCTCAAGACAAAAGCATTGTAATAATCATCCACATAGCATTAACACAACCATCATTATACATTACACGCGGCAGGTACATGTGTGCGCGGTTCCGTGCTGCTCCTCCGCAGTCCCGACAGCTTTCATCGCTCGCATTCCTCACCTACATATATATAGAAAAACCGTCAGTAACGAGTGTTACCGGCCCGGAAAATAACTAATATCAATCTGGCACAGGAGAGCAAACTCTCCTGTTGAATCAAAACCATATACTTCCTCAAGAACTCTCATCAGGGCACATACGGGAGCCGTCGTCGTCGGGCCGTCGCCTTCGGGTCGACAGCGTCCCCCTATCTTTCTCATTCTCATACCTTGGCCATTTCTCTATTGCTTCTCGCATCAAATTTCATTCCTTACTGCCCTCTGCACCTTCCATATTACTCCTGGCCTTGAGCACAAAGGCCGAGCACTCTCAGGCAGTCGCCTTCAGTACCCTTTGAACCACAAGTCTAGACATGCGCTGCATTGCAGTACCCGTAAACCTCCACACTTCTCCGGGTTTGAGGAACTCAAAGGTGGAGTTGTCCGAATCCTTCGGGAACGAAGTGGGTTCTCCCCAGCTCCAGAGCCCGCTCTTCCGGGCACACGCCCTATCTGAAGACGTGGCCGCAAGTAACCCTCATTCCATCTCTCACCGAAAACACGAAAACTATATATATATAGGCCTAGGTTGGGATTTATACAATAGGCCCGAAGGCATCGTGAGCTGGATCTGAAGTTCGAAAACAAACTCGAAGGATCTCATCCTCGAGGGTTATTAATCCGAAATAAAATTGTTGGCTAAATGGCCCGAGTTAAGTGGGATCCGATAAAACGCCACTTAACTCGTCCTGCACATGATAAATCAAATATACAATAGAGTAGCGTAAAAATAGAGAACGAGTCCTAAACGGACCTGGTAGAAGCTCCAAACGGGTCCACGCGCCTAGGCGGCGAGCTCCTACACCGTACCTACACAATCAAGCTAAAAACTAACGCCCGCATGATGAATCACACATCCTATAGCATGCACACACAATCAACACAATCACGCATCAATCAACACACATTAACCTATATCAATTCTAGCAAGTCTACTTAGGCTAGTTTGCATTAGATCATGATCATTACCTAGTTACCCTAATTAGTTTCTTAGACTCTATTTTGAACACCACTCAATCAAACAAATTTCATATTTTATCCTTAATCAAATCTACATTTATATATATTATTATAACACACAATTCACCAATCCTATCATGCAATTCTAATAATCAATACTTTCAAATAATTAAGTTAAAATAAATTATACCTCGCGTCGTCGAAAATCGGCGACGGCTAGAGTTTCCGTTTCGTGGCTCGAAACTCGAATTCGGCACCTAGCGGCGTCCGAAGTCCGATCAGATTGGACCGGGTGCGTTCGGCGGATGATCCGGCGAATTTCCCATGAATCCAATTTTCCGGCGGTTCCGGCGGTTTTTCGGCGAGTGTCGGCGGTTTTCCCGCGGATTCCAGCGGTTTTCCGGCGACGATTCGGGACGGAGCAATCAAGGGGTCTATCGGCACCAGCTCGACGAGCTTGGTCCGATGGCGGTGTCAAACAAGGTAGCCGAGGCAGCGATGGCTGTCGGCGGCGGCGTCGAAAACGGGTCGGCGGCGGCGGTGTGCTCCAATCGGGGCTCCGGCCGGCCTCGACGGCGGTCGGGAGGATGGGGGAAACGTCGGCAACGGCGAGGGGGTGGTCGTCGGGGTCACAGCGGCGGCGGAGCGGCCCGGACGGCGGCGAAATCGGGCTCGGAATGGCGACGGCCGAGGCGGCTTCGCGGCATCGCGGCGGCGCGCCGGCAGGCGATCGGTGGCCGGGGTCGATCGGGGCGGCACGGCGACGGCGAGGGGACGACGGACGGTTGGTTCCGGCGGCGGGGCGACAGTCGACGGCGGTGGCGGCGACGAACGAAGTGGGCGGCGAGGGTTTGGGTGAAGAAGGGTCGGGAGGAAGAAGAAGTAGCGTGCGATGGCATTTTTGTAAATTAAACTTGACTCGACTCCGACTCGAGTCAATAATAATAACTATCTCCTAATAAATCCTAAAAAAATCCAAAAAAATTGGGAAAAATCCCGTAAAATCAAACAACACAGCAACATCCAAATGATATGCTCTATAACTAATAACCCACCTGAATATGATCCAACGCGTCCTAATTCGTCATTCGGCCCTAAAAATATTCTACGATAAAATAAAAATAACAATCAATACTGCATACCTCCATATACTTGATAACCCATTTTTCATCATCTTTCAGGCGTTATCATCGTACACTTGAGCATACATGACTCTCATCGCTCATAACTCACAGCTGGCCTCAGCTCAGCTCGCGGTCCATGAAGCTGACTCGACTCGAACCGACAGTTGAACCGACTGGTTCACTCCTGTAAAACTCTGACTCGAGTCACGGGTTTGACATCACGTGCTGGTCAATAGCAGGTTTGGAGCTAGTGAGAGTCCACTCTATTCCTACGGGATCCTAACAACTCCACCTTTGAGTTCCTCAAACCGAGAGAGGTGTGGAGGCTTATGGGTACTGTTGTGCAGCGCATGTCTAGATTTGTGGCAAAAAAGGGTACTGAAGGCACATGTCTAAGAGTACTCGGTCCTTGTACTCAGGGCCAAGAGTAATACGGAGGATGTAGAGGGCTGAGATGAATGAGAATGATTTTCACGCGCAAAGGGATAGTTTAAATGGCCAAGGAAAGAGAATGTGATGGAAAGAGAATGATATGGAAAGGGCTCACTGCGACCTGAGGGTGATGGCTCCCGTTACTGCCCTTGTGAGAGTTCTTGAGGAATTATATGAGATTTTCATTCAACAAGAGTGTTAACTATCCTATGTCAGATTGATATTAGTTATTTTCTGGACCTGTAACACTCATTACTGACAGTTTTCTATATTTATGTAGGTGAGAACTACAAAGGATGAGCACTCTTGGGACTACGGAGGAGCAGCATAGAACCGTGCACACATGTACTTGCCGTGTGTAATGTATAATGATGGTATTGCATGTTGTGTGTATGATGATAGTCATGTTGTACTATGACTTGATAAACTTCTAATGAAACAAATAGATAAATGTGGATGAGTAGGAAGCCTTGAAGCTTAAACTCAGCTTAGGTGAAAGTGTAAGGGATAATGACTGAGTGCCGTGATAGATTGTCATGTTTTATACTATTTTGATAAAATATTTACATGCCCTTGTTGTGGACAGGTTATCCCTTATTGCACTTTTAGGGGAAATTCTATCCATTTTTCTAAGAAATATATATTTTCTTTTGATTTCTCATTTATTGTTTTATCATGTTTTTGCTTGCACGTCATAGCATGCATTTAGGATTGCGTTAGAACCCATTTGTTCCATCCATGTTTTGTATGTCACATCTCCATTTTAAGACGCCCGAGGGCAGATCCAGGTCAGTTATACCGGACCCAGTAGATTAGCAAATGGTTCGATCGCCGGTGACATTTCCAGGTCGGTTCACAAGTGTACTGAACAAGGTGTTACATGTCGGGTATATTCAGCTTCCATAACATACTCGTATGGCCATCTGGGCCTCATTGTCATATTCATAAAACTATTTTGGCTCAAGCTCAATCAAATCAACTCGAGACTGCCAAAACTGGATAAAACTAAAATTGGGTAAAACCAGAAGCGGAAATTAGGCGTTTACATGCATGTTGATAGTGTGTGCTTATTTCATCAATACATCACAACAAAGAATACAATACAGAGAAATATATAACTAAACATGTGGCATACAAATCGAGACATAGTAATAATAAATAATAAATGAATGAATAAACTAAGAAAATGCACTCATAGATAATTAGATAAATAATAAATACATAAACTTGAACAATACTCTAATCATAAAATAATAATATAATTATAATATATAAATATACGAGTAAACAAAAGCAAATATCAAATATACTCATGTTTGTAAATAAATAAATAAATAAATTAATAAATAATTCAATACATAAATTAATTAATTAATAAATATTTAATACTCATTAATCATGAATATTAATAATATCATAGTCATACACATAACGAACAAATATATATATATATATATATATAATATATATATATACAATTTAATAAACATAATAAAACTAATATTCATAAGTAAATATAATATTATCAATATCAAATAATCACATAAACATTCATCATATATGATACACATGTAAATAAAAAATAAATAAATAAAACAATAAATAAAGGAAAATAATCATATCATCCAATCATGCTAAATCATGTGAATATGCATTTAAACTAATTTTAAGGGTTCTCAAATTACCGAAAACTAAGCTGAACCAAACGTAACTGACCTGAGCCAGACCAGACCAAGCTGAACCATACCAAACCGAGTTGAACCAGACTAGGGCAATCTCGATTCGATTCGAGCGAACTTGATCCAGAACAATTTTAAGAATATGAATATGAGGCCCAGATGGCCATAAAAGCATATTATGGAGGTTGAGTAAGCCTGACATGTACATGATAGTTTTAGTTATGATACTGTATATAATGAGTTATCAGTGTGTACACGAAGTATACATATAATTTTTATAGTTAACCAGGATTTAGGGCCTAGATCTAGGTTGTTGTAGAGTTTAGCATCCATTTGGGATTTTCTAGGTATTTCATTTGGATGCAGTATAGGAATTTTAGATCAATAGATTGTCCTCTTGTGGGCCCAGCTTGATTGAGTTAACGGTTGAAGGCCCATTTAGCATTTTTACGTCAATTCCTGCCTATAAAGTCACTTTTATACCTCGAGTCAGTTTTCACTTAAGATGAACTCAATTCGAGCTTTCCGTCCATATGCATATTGCATGTACCCATAGGTGTGCCCCACTAGGCCACCAATTGCCCGACGTCCGGATCGTGCCCTGTGGTGTGATCTGAATCGTATGCTCAACCTTATCTTCACCCATTGATTTCCATTGTTTCCACGATTTTGAAAATTTCCACCATTACATTGGCGCCACTTTGGCTCGCCACCGGCGAGTCTCCGCCATGTCCCCGGCCACTGGATTTAGCTTTGTTTAGTCCGGTTCAGGCCGTTTTTGGCGGTTGGTCAACTGTTTTTAGTAATTCAAAAACCCATATGTTAGTTTAAATGTATATTCACATTGTTTAGCTTGTTTGTATGTTATGAGTATTTTCTTTAGTAATTAATTAATTATTTATTTATTTAATATTACTCATTTCTTGTTATTTATATATTTGTTGACCATGATGAATGATTATGTGCCTAATTATGGTTATTGATAGTGTATATATTCATTGATATTATTATTTTTAATGTTTATCTCATTTTATTTATTTAATTAATGGATTACTAATTATTTTTTACTCGTGTTATTATTTATACGTATTTAAGTGTATGTTCGTATATTTAATATTTATATTAATATTATTCATAATTACTTAATATTAGTCATTTATGTTTTTATTTAACTATTAATTTATATAATATTATATTTGTTTATTTATTTAATTATTTATATGTTTACTAATATGATTATATGTTAATATTTACTCGTGTTTACCAGTATATTTATATAGTATAATTATATTAATATTTTATAATTAGAGTATTGTTCTTGTTTATTTATCTATGAGTGCATTTTCTGGTTTATTTATTTATTTATTATCTATTATTATTATTATTATTATTATTATTATTACGTATCGATTTGTATGCCACATGTTTTTGTATAGGTTTGTTAGTATTGTTTTCCTTTTTGTGATGTATTGATGATATGAGCACACACCACGAGCATGCATCACATAGAGATGTTATCATTTTATTTAGTAGTGGGTTCCGTGTAGATTTCGGAGTCCGAGCTCTCCGTAGATGTACAGATACACTTGGAGCTTGGACCACAGGTCCGTAGGAATTCTCCCCACTCTGCTTGACTCCTTACGTGTCGAGTTTTATTGTGTTTAATACATAGGATGACATTGGCGGTGTTTTATTGCATCCCTCCAATGTTGGGCCATTTGGTTGTATTTTTTACGCGTTTAATAAAACTACAACGATGAGATCCCTTGTTGGTTTTTGAATTGAAGCTGTACAGATGTATGATACAAGCCTCCTCCCTAAGCCTATTATATAAGTACACACATTTTTTATGGATTTTACGAAGAATGGGTGGTACGTAGATATGAATGGAGTACACTATTACTGCTTTAAACACTTATGTAGTGTGGGGTATGAGGGTACTGCTTAATGTAGCACATTTCAGGAATTTGTGGCACGAACTTAAGTGTTCCTTTTGCCACTCGAGTGCCGTGGCGGGTGATATGGAACATGTGAGGGTGTAAGCACTGTATGTATGAATATGATTATGAGCCATGCATGCTAGTCGATACTTTCTTAAATATGTTTGCTTACAGCCCAGTGTGAGGCAATCTTAAAGTTTCATAAGTTTTTGTGTGTAACGACCCGCAATTTTTCACAACATTGTGGGCCTAGCTGGCACTGGTGTTACTCACAATTTAGCAAATATGTCTAGCATTTCTAACAAAAACATATATAAAGCTTCCACAGTCTTGAACCGTTTCCCAATAGCCACACTTATTTCTCAAATAAATAACAAAAGGGAGTCCCCATATTTATTTTGCTCCATGCTCTGGTTGTCAATCACCTAATTTCGTATCTGCACACCTGCGGAGGGAATTACGCGTTAGTGATTACAACACTAAGTAGTATAATAGATAAAACAAGTCAAGTACATTCCACTATTTCCCTATGTTCATTTTAATATGCGGTGGAGCGATTCCGCTATACTCCAAAACAATGCGGAGGAGGTATCCGCTGTGATCCACACACCCCGACCGTAGCCCTTTTGTGGGGAGGCTACCACTACCATCTCCAGTGCCAGTGCCTCGCACACCCCGGCCGTAGCCTTTTGTCGTGAAGCTATCACTGCACTCAGGTGATTGCTACGCCCCATTTGTGGGGAAGCTCTCACTGCCAATTCTAGTGCCAGTGCCTCACACACCCCGGCCGTAGCCTTTTTATGGGGAGGTTATCACTGCACTCCAGTGCTAGTGCCTTGCACACCCCGGCCGTAGCCTTTTTATGGCGAGGCTATCACTGCACTCCAGTACGATGGAGGAATCGTTGTGCCTCACTCACCCCGGCCGTAGCCTTTTTATGGGGCGGCTATCACTACTCCAAAACAATGTCGATGCATTACATAATTTACGAACGTAATACGACCCCGTGCCGGACTGAGTCAATTCTTTGACCCCGGTTGCACTCGGTGCATGGTTGTCGAATTTGGGCTCAGGCCGACCTAGGCTACCAACAAGAAAAGTACGATGTTCTACCTATTATATGTACCGGACTTGTGATTTCGTTTGAGTGTGATCCGCTAACCGTAATCTGAATGAGGGCATAAAATTATACATTAGTATAATTTTATTTGCATGAACCTACATGCAACTACATGACTAATATACTATCAATTTTTAAATGATGTAATTAGTTCATGTTAGTCTTCATTACTTATTAAATTTTCAGCAATTCTGATGATAATTAATTATTAATTATCCCAATCCAAATCCCCATTAACTAGTTGATAATTTAATTATTAACATGTCCCATACTTAATTCTTTTGTATTTACCTTATATACTAACTCGACCACATCGAGTTCTCCCATATTTACCTGGTTGTCATTCTACTTTTACAATTCATTTAGCAACCCTAAAGCTCCCAGCTTTATTTTAGTGAACCAATGAAAGCCGGTATTTTCACCGTGCATGGCGATCAACCAGTAACGTGGCGGCCTCCATTCGCTGCTATGGCGTCTCCAACTTGGCCACCACATGGCAACCCTCAACCAGTCCTTGGCGACCCCATTCCGGATGCCCAATCAGCAACCCCGACCTGACCATGGTGACTCCATGTCGGTCACATAATCAGCCCATGACCCATGGCGACTACCCTAGTTGGCCACATAAACAACACCCTTGCACCACCAAGACGACGACCCTCTAGCACCACCACAGCAGAGCCCCCGACCAGCATGGCTGCACCACCACACTGACACCGACCTGTTCTCCCCTTGGATTTCAGACCTGCGTGCCTCCTCGACGGTCTGTTTGGCCCTCCAAGGTGACTCCATCCGGCCAGCATCACTGTCCGGAGCAATTCCCACCTCCAGCAACCCGCACCATGGAAGGAAACATGGCGTGGTCGCTGCTAGAAAACAGCAGTACGTCCTCCTGATTTTCTTCTTCCCTTGTTGATTTCTCATTTAATTATTATATTTATCATGTTTATGATTTATGCAACATGTGTATGCATGCAACAAAAGAAAAGAAAGGAAAGGAAGAAGAATTACCCGAGCGAAGGAGGAAGCTGGCATCTGTCTGAAGAGAAATTATGTGGATGACGCTCTCCCCTTCTCTTTATATAATGTCATGAAGGCTAGGGTTTGTGAAAACTTACTTCGCCCGTATTTCACTTAATCGAGTGACCGGGTAATTGATATGATTCACTTTATTGTTTAAACGGTTTGATTCCTCTTGACCGATTAAACAATAATTAATCGGTTAAAATACTTTTAACTTAACTGGGTAATTCACAGTTAACTGGTTGACGGTAAATAATTTGTATGGAAAAAATAAAATTCCAGCATTCGATCCCACCGCGATGAACGTATTTATTATTATTTTTATTATTATTTTTTCGGGTCTTTACATTGTGGGTAATGGAATACCCATTTACCAGTTTGTACTAGCTATTTTTTGGGCCATTAACATTTGTTACTGACGTTTTTCCTATAAAATATATAGGTCTTGCAAATCATGAGTTGACTTTCGTGGGAGGACAGATAAACACTACACATACTTGTGCACAACACAGTTATTTACTTTCTTACTTTTATTTATATTCGATGTGTTTTGATGTGTATTTAACATTGCCTTCCCTTCTCATGACACCAAGAATGTTCTTTCGATATATTTTATCGATTGAGTCGTACCGACCAACCACTTTTAACATGACTCAACTTGGTCACAACATTTCTGATTCGGTTCTTAAGTGCACCAAAATCGGGGTGTGATAAATTAGTATGAGAGCCATGTCTTGGTCAATTGAGATGGAAGACTTTTGGTTTGTGCCACGTGTGTGGAGATGTCCTTAGCCAAGCCGATAGGTATTTCCTTTGGTATTTTCCCAGTATTTCAGATTTTTGCTCAGTCTGTAAAAACCATGATTTTTATTACAAGACTCGAACCTAAATATTAATGAAATAAATATCGATGAACCAATATGGTTTGTTATCAAGTCGACCGGTCATGGTTCGACTTAAGGTCACCTAGAAAATACCTATTCATGAATGGATGAGGGGTGTGTGAATTTAATGAAGGGGCTCGTTGAACCTAGGAAATACCTATGGATGATGGGGTATGAGAATTTAATGGAGGGAATGGTTGAAGTGTATATATATGCAGGAGGAGGGGATCGTTGAGGGGGGGGAGAACTTTTTCCTAGCCATCAAATTCTTCTTGCCTCCTCTCCGTCCCAGGCGACCTCCCCATTTCTACGTGAGTATTTCATCCCTCATCTTATTTGTTTCCATTAGGATTCTTGCATGCATGGTTTGTTGGAGACGCCCTGCTAAGTTGCTAGATCCCTAGCGTCTTATGCATGGGGTTATTGTGCTGCTTTAGCTTCATCCTTTGATTGGCAAGAATTGTTGGGATTCTTTGAATTGCTTAGTTGTTTTGTTAATGGACATGTCAGAATAGACCTGACAGCCAATAATATATATCCCAGAATGGACCTGACAGACAATAATGGACATGTCAGAATGGACTTGACAGCTAATAATGGACATGTCAGAATGGACCTGACAGTCAATAATGGACATGTCAGAATAGACTTGAGAGCCAATAATGGGTATGTCAGAATGGACCTGACAACCAATAATGGACATGTCAGAATGGACCTGACAGCCAATAATGGACATGTCAGAATGGACCTGACAGCCAAAAATGGTATGTCAGAATGGACCTGATAGCCAAGAATGGATATGTCAGAATGGACCTGACATCCAACAATGGATATGTTAGAATGAACCTGACAGCCAATAATGGATATGTCAGAATGGACCTGACAGCCAATAATATATATGTCAGAATGGAAATGACAATCAATAATGGATATGTCATAATGGACTTGACAGTCAATAATGGATATGTCAGAATGGACCCGATAGTCAATAATGGATATGTCAGAATGGATGTGACAGCCAACAATGGATACGTCAGAATGGACCTGACAACCAAAAATGGACATGTCAGAATGGACCTGATAGCCAAAAATGGACATGTCAGAATGGACCTTACAGCCAATAATGGACATGTCAGAATGGACCTGACAGCCAATAATGGACATGTTAGAATGGACCTGACAGTCAATAATGGACATGTCAGAATGGACCTGACAGTCAGAATGGACCTGACAGTTAATAATGGATATGTCAGAATGGACCTGATAGCCAAATAATGGACATGTCAGAATGGACCTACCAGCCAATAATGGACATGTCAGTATGGACTTGACAGCTAATAATGACTAATCTCAGAATGACCTGGGAGACCACCTAATCTCAGAATGAACTGGGAGAAAAACTTTTAATGTCAAAATGACCTGAGAGCCTATAGAACTACATTGAGCTTGATCCCGACATGGGTATGTAGGCTAATCAAGATTGTTTGATTTCAGCTCACTTAAGGAAGAATGAAAGTATGGTTGGTGGTTCTTTTACGAACTCAGGGTAGGAGAATGGATAATAAATTGGACTTCCTTTTATTTTATTGTGTTATACATGTGGCTTTGGGAAACGATCCAAGACTGTGGAACTATTATTATTATGTCTTGACCAACCATAATTTACTTTGAATGAGTCATACTTATGGTTTTAATAGAAATCATGTAACATATAAGTAAGGCCCGGACCGGTTAGGGCCGGTCGTTACAGGGTTGGTTTGGTATAATTTCTAGTAATGCCTAGCCAGCTAGGCCCACAATATTGTGAAAAAGGGCGGGTCGTTACACAGTCAGACTTGAGCAATGCATGTTACAATAATTGAAATTATGAGATGGGATATTAGATCATGACTTCATGAGATGCTAGCATTGTTCTCACTAGAATGTCATGATAAGCTCAAAGACACACCATTCCTTTCACCATGGCAGAGATTTGGACAACGTAAGAGTGTCCACATCGTCAGTTAGCTAAGGTTGAGTTGGATGGTATTCGGGAGTACCTTGAATATTAGCAACCACACTGCAGCATTTGCCTGTCTTTTGCATGTCACCACATTAGTCATTCCTTGGGACATGGTGTACATTGTGAAACATAGTCATAGTAGGAAGCTTGGAGCCTGGAGATACTCACAAAGTTACGTGACACATGAGCATGGACCGTTGTGTGCCTTAAATAGATACATTGGGCAATATCTGAGGTCTACTTTGGAGAACTTGGACCTTTAAACAGATCCCTGTGGATGAAGGATGTAGCTATGACAGTGGAGCCACTGAAGTACTTGGGGCTGAATGAGAGTTTGGAGAGATGACCAGAGATGGACCACTTCCAAGAGATAGCAATGGATGAGGATGAGTAGCGAGGTGGCCTGTGGACACTTCACCGCCTCCCCCTCCTCCACTAGTATATGTCTGCCTTTATAATATTGTTGAGTACTCTTCAATAGACAAAGTTATGAACACACCAAGGATGAGCAAGATTACCTTTAACCATGGATTTAGAAGGTTGACTAGATTTCACTCGATCTACGGAGGCTACATTAGTGATTTCTAGTGAGAGGTAGTCAATGCTTATGGGAATAGTTACTCCAGATTCGAAGAGACCAGTGTTGGCTCAACATTAACTATCCATTGTACGGTCACCACTGCAACTACTGTCTGACACGCGTGGTTGGATAACCTGAGCCGAGTTAATAGCAACTACCTCTAAGGAGATAGACACATGGAGACAAACATGTAAGACACAGTAATGGGTTCACGTTGTACATGATCAAGAGTTGTCCAACCACTTACCGTGATATACTACCACCAACTGAATGCGCACTACTGCCGTCCATGATGCACAACCACAATCTGTATATTGCGCTACCACCAAACGAGTGGAGCAGTTACTACGGATGTAAGAGCCAAGTAGTTACCTCACCATACGGGAGGACAACTGCTTGAGGATGCTCCTAGTATTGCATTGAGACCACATATCTTAATTTTGGAGCAGAGTTGGGTCAAAGATTAAGGACAAGATATAGCTACGTTGACATCATCCACGTAGAGGAAAGTTAGGTGCACTAGAATTATTTGGATGTGATGGAACATGATTGACTTCACCAGCCATCTTGCATACCATCTCCTTGACCTGATATCCTTAATCAAATGTGTATTGCAAGATAGTATTAGTGATAGTCTTATGAGGATCAACAAACAGTGTTAGTGAGTCAAGTAGGGATGTATATGGACAAAGTATGAGGACAAGACAATATGATATCCAGATAGGATGACCATAGTGGTCAGATTGTTCGGTAAGCCTAATAGCATACATGTGACCCACAGCTAGGGTTCCACAGATCAGATGGTTAGCAAATGATCAGATGCGCAGTTTAACTCATTTAGAGTTTCGCCTAGCCGAGAGAGATATTTGACTCGTATTAGAATTTTGGCAAAGCGATGGGTTTAGTGAGGGAGCGTCCATTAGCGAGACAATGTTTTCCTTGTGCTTCACCAGCCCGATTAGGTTCTTACCTTCAGACATATGATTTAGCCTTTTTCCTGAGTATAGGAGGTACTTTCGTGGTACTATTTAGGACTTACAGTGCAGGTAACCAATAGCAGACCAGTCTAGAGGTGACAACTTCATCCAAGCTGGGGAGCGATGCAAACAGGGACTTCAGTTAGACTGGATCATGTTAACCAGATAGAGGACATAAGTGTATGCTCCTCTTGACTTATGACCTTGCTTGAGAGTCTACCACAACTATAGTAGTCATATGAGTCAAGATTAATACTACAAATTGGTATGGGATGGCAGGTCACACACCACTGAAGAGTGGATGAGACATGTGTCAAACCTTACTATGAGTCCCCATAGACTCGAGGAGAGGTAGTTGTTTTTGGGTTGTTTGAAGCTCATCCGTTTAAAAGTGTGTGACTAGTATGGTATCAAGAAACACATATCCACTGTTAGTTGATTAAACTAGAACCACTTCGCGGCTGTCTCTTAGACTCGTCATTGATTGGCTGTTCCATAAGTTGGCCACCTATGGAAAAGTCCAATCATGATGATCTTGGACGCATGTCCATGGACCTACCCATATTTGTAAGTCACCCAGTATCCTATATAGAGTTTTCTTACACACCGTGACTCAGACAAGCATCCTTACATCACCACAAATAGAGACATAATGGAAGACTATGTGAGAATGAGATACCTCCCATTTAGAGTCATAGAGCAGTGTGACAGTTTTTCCACGAGAGATCCAGTCTCCTTTCATATGACCAGAGATGTCAGACAAAGGTGAGCCACCACTCGAGTACTTTCACACTCACCCTTCTAGATATATTGGTCAAATTATCTGTTTTCCAAATGGTTGAGATGAGAAGACATTGACTAGTGCATGTGCCACCGACCAGATGAAGACTCCATAGTTCCTTGTAGAGTATGTTTTCATACTCTTTGAGACACGCTGTACATGTACATGTGTTCTCACCTCCATTCCATCACAGAGAGCTCTTCAGCAGCAATAAGTGGTCATATAGATAGTTATGATAGACATAATACGCATTATAGTCATAGCAGTTGTCCTTGTTCCATTATGGAGCAGAGTGAGATATTTGATTCAGGACCAAGTTAGCTACGACATTGTGAGTGATCTAGTTTCTCTTACAGGAACACCTAAGTGTTTGACTTAGACTAGAGACAATGAACCATACTGCCCATTAGCATATACCCTTATTTGGTACTAGAGTCTACCATATGTTAGCAGGACTAGTAGGACACCCTAGTATAGCCATATGACCTAGAGCAGAGTGGCATGAAAGTACATGCAGTTTACCTATTGCATTTATCAGGATCATGGAGACATGGGTAGGCATTTGGCTGCATACCTCTCACCGAGATAATTTTTTCTAATGTAGTTTAGACTAGTAACTTGTAGTACGTTAGAGTACCTGCTTGACCACCTAGTAGGCCCTTAGGGGTGAGCCTAGGTTTTTCTTGTCGAGGTCATTACATTTCAGTTCCCATAGTTTGCAGTGACCCTAAGAGCTAGTTCAGTGAGGCGATACGAATATGTATGGTCAGTCCAGATAGATGATTCCAGTATGTATATCATGTTTCACCAAATGATTCGATCATGTGTCAGTCCGTCCAGCCAGATTATTAAGGAGCTTGCAAGCTTCATCAGTGTTCAGGGTTCCAGCATCATGTTGGTCCGTTGGGGCCGTGTGTAGCTAACTTTTGAAAGAAAGCTACCAGCTTGCCAGCAAATTGACATCTTTAGTTGAGTCCTCTCATCATAGTTGATGTGAGAAATCCGAGGACAAAATTTTTATAAGGAGGAGAGGTTGTAAAACCCTAGTTTTGGCTTAGGGTTTTTCCTAATTTTAGTTTTATCTAATTCGGCCAGTATAGAGTCAATTCAAGTGGGCTCGAGCCAGTACAATTTTAAGAATATGAGTATGAGGCCCTGATGGCCATACCTAACATGCATATAATTGTTTGAGTTATGATACAGTAGAGGATGAGTTATCAGTGTACACACGAGGTATACATATGATTTATATGAGTTAGCTAGGATTTTTTGGCCTTAGATCTAGGCCAATCCACCCGGCAACGATTCACCCACTTTCCAGCCATTTTCTGGCCATCCAGGTGGCCAGACTCCACCGACCACCACCACCAACATGCTGCTCGTCACATGGGCAGTCGATCCCAACCGGTAGAAACCCTAGCCGCATCGCCATCGAAGTTTTCGGCTACGGGAACCGCCTCCCTTGTCCGGCTCGTTTACGTCGTTCGTGTACGCCTGGTTGTGTTAGAGTCTACTTGGTCATGCACGAGTCCGTCAGCTCCTGTCCATGTCCATGTTCATCAGCCTAGTCAACCCATTTTCTAGACCGGGTTGGTTCAACCCATTTGGTTTGGTCTGGTTTAGCTTAGTTCGGTCCGGTTTAGCCTATTTTCAACCTTTTCTCTACCGTTTTTAGGAATTCGAGAACCCATATATTCACATTGTTTAACACGTTTGTATGTTAATGAGTATTTTTCTTTATTTATTAATTATTTGATTTACTAATTATTTATTCATTCATTTTTTATTATTTATATATTTCTTGACTATGATGAATGATTATGTGACTAATTAATGTTATTAATAGTATATTTATTCATTGATATTACTTTTCTCAATGTTTATCTTATTTTCTTTATGTAATTGATTGATTATTAATTATTTCTTACTCGTGTTATTATTTATAAGTATTTAAGTGTATGTTTGTTTATTTAATATTTATATTAATATTCTTCATGATTAATTCATACTATTTATTTATTTATTTATTTATTTATCTATTAATTTGTTAATTATTTTTTTATTTATTTAATTATTTTTTGTTTATTTATTTAATTATTTATATGTCTACCAACACGAGTATATGTTGATATTTACTATGTTTACATGCTTAATTATATTATTATTTTATGATTAGAGTATTGTTTTTTTTAATGTATTTATTATTTATCCACTTATCTATGAGTGCATTTTATTGTTTATTTATTTATCTATTATTTATTATTATTATGTCTCGATTTGCATGCCACATGTTTAGTTATAGGTTTGTTAGTATTGTTTTCTTTGTTGTGATGTATTAATGATATGAGCACACACCACTAGCATGTATTATATAGAGATGTTGAGAGCAATGGC
>JAURVB010006837.1:0-26618 GCA_033002965.1 Piper betle
TGCGTACTAAAGGCCGGCCAAAGAATTGTCAAAGATTGAAGCCAGGATACGAAGTTGCTCAAGCTAAAACAAAAAGAAGGATGTGTAGTCTTTGTAACGAGAGAGGTCATTATTCTACAACATGTAAAAATGTTCATAACAATTGTAGCAATGATCCCCTCCAATAGGATTTTTTGGGCATATATAAGGTATGGTTGTAGATGTGGAGAAACATTGTATTTTTGTGCATTTTGTAATATGTAATCTTCTGTAATGTTATTTTGTCTACTTACATAATTATAACATCTCAACTTTTTATTAAATTTTGACTACGTAGGATCTTGATGGATTCGAACCACCATCCCTCAAGAATTTCTTGAGTGCTCTACCAATTTTGAGCTAAAGATCCACAACAGTTTAAGTCATTGAAATGAATAGCATGTAAAATAAATGCCAAATATTGCCTCAAAGAGCTATAGTTAGAACCGCAGCTTGTACACAACATCATTCTAGAAATTGGATAGCAATTGAGAAGTTGCAATTTGCAGATAGTACATATTACATCAATTTTGAAATTCCTAGGTCCTGTCTGATCGTGAAGGCTGTGCATCCAATTCAATCAACACCTTCTCAATGTCTGCAGCCAATCTCTCAGCATGGTACATGTAAAAGATAATACGAACAATTAATGTTACTGTCTTGGTTTCTTCATCAAACATTATGTTCCCATACTGAAGGTCATTGTGGCAAAACCCAATTATTTGGTCCTTTCGAGAAAGTTCAGTTTCCAGAAAACTGATTTCCTCGTCCATTGTGTCAAGCTGAAACTCTCGAAACACATCAGGTAAAGCCTTGGTTTTGGTTACTTTTAGCCAGTTTCTGCAGGAAAAGTTCCAGTGATTGGTCAATACAAAATAGTAAAAGACATTTCAATTCCATGGAGAATTCATATATCACCTTAATCTGTCCCAAATAAACGCTCTCTTAAGTCCAGGCATGTCAAGATTATGAAACTCGCTCAGTTTCCATGAAGCTACCAAGTCTACCTTGTCGAATTTCATTCTTTAGTTACTTAAACTGTTGTCAGCTGTTGTTTCTCTAGAGATAGATGCGACAGCACCGCCTTTGATCCTTTCAGTAGCTTGCTGGTGAGCATGAGGAAGTTGATCCGAGATATGGGTTTCTGGGTTTTGGTGCTGATGATGTAGCATTTGCTGCGGTGTCTGCTGGGAATGGATTTGAAGCTGCTGCAGCTGGTGGGCGGCCAAAAGAGTGTGCATCGAGTTGTTCTGAGGATAATACTGCTGAGTGACCCCTCCATACTGCGATCCGTAATTCATTTGTCCTCCATTTGGCAAAGCCTGCCCTGTCACCAATTTCAGACGTTGAACTTCCTCCCGCAAAGCATTGTTGAGAGCTGCCATAGCATGTGATATAGTTTAGGCCATTTCGAGTTTTTCCCATCCAAATGCAAACTCTAACCATGAGTCCTATTTACTTCACGGAAACTTGGAATTCCAAGCCCTAGTCAGAAAAGTAGTACATTAAATTCTAACGACCGAACACAGTTTTCTGACTTCAAGACTGCTGGAGGAGCAAACATGAAGAAATACAAAGAATGAAGAACATATAAAAAACAGAAAGTCACCATCAAGACTATAGATGAAGGGTGTTTCCAACATATATATGTAGATCTTAAAATTAAACAAGAAATAAAACATTACAAACGACTTACAGTCCTGCAAGTGCACCTGTTGCTCCATTGTTTGAAGGCGCAACTTTAGCTCGCTGTTCTCAGCACTCAAACCTGTTGTGTCTCTCTGTGAAAAGAAATAATAGTGATGGGTTAAAAACAAGCAAACAAGAAAAAAAACCTTTGGGACAAAGCTGCAAAACACGATGCTTCACATTTTAGTCAACTTCTAATTTTCCACATTCTGCTCATTTTTTCTGTAGAGGTAAAAAGTAGAATGCTTAACCAGACTCGAGCTTACGTTGAGATAAAATTAAGACTGGTCAACTCAAAAATATAAGCTTAATTTTCATGAAAGATCATTTCTCTAATTAAAAACTGTGTAACTTAACTACAAAGAAAACAACAACCACATTTGAACAAACACAATGCCCTTAGTTGCGAAGTTCAATGACCAATCCTTTCCCACCATCGTTTTGATAATCATTAAATATCTATGCAGATGATCTTGACATTTTGCAAGAAAGATCCAGCATTGCTATATATATCTACAATGAACAGACTTCTCAAAGTTCTAACGCATTCATCTATAAACTGTCCCCTTTGTCACTCCATAAAAAGTTTTTGACACTCAATCAACTCTGTAAAATGCATGTCCCGTGAATCATGACGTGCATTCATATTCCCCATTGTACATGAAAGAGTAAAAGATGCTTTGTATATTAAATTATGGTCACTGATTTCATTACTTTTCACTAATTTACAAATGATTAAAAAGTCACAAATTTAAAACCCGAATAATCTCATGTTATTTAAGCAATATAGCATACATACTATCACATCAAATAGCACGAAAATTAAGGATAAGCACATTTAGAAAAAGAAAGGCCATACAGAATGCAAATTAGTACAACATAACAGTGAATGAAATACTGTAAAATAGCTACTATTGATGGATAGCCTCCTGCATAATTTCCACGACAGAAACTACTAGTATGGGCCAGTGATTTTAGAAGAATGTTCAACCCAGCATAAAAAATGGTCTCTCAGCTCAGTTTGAACTGACAAAGATGGATGAAATATTATGCCTGAATTTACCTGCAACATGGACAATTGGGCTGACAATGTAGTTGATTCAGTTTGAAGAGTCTGAACCTTGCGCTCCAATTCAGCAATGTAGCGCATTTTTCTTTCTTTTGACCTCGCAGCAGATTGCCTATTGGCCCAGACCCTATAAAAAAGCTTATGAATCAAGCACATGGCATTCTCATATACACTTGTTCTCTACAAATACCTGATAATAAATACTTTTCAACCCAAACCATCCTACCAGCCCTAGCAAAACGAACTCACATCACGTTCAATTGGAAAAAAATTGACTCGAGAGCATTTGTAAATGAAAATTTTAGATGAAAGCTGATGACAAGTTGATCCAGAAATCACAAATAGACATTCTGGACAGAAAAAGAGGTTTATAGCAATATTAAATTGTTGTATTTCTCTTCTACTAGATTCAACCAAATAACGCACAGATAACAGGGGCTATTGTCAAAAAGTGAAAAATGATTTGGTAGGCAACCATGAATAAAAAGCCATCATCAAGATGACGTTCACTACCGAAGATTATAGTACTGCGTAAAGTCATCTCATCTCATAACATAGGGGAAACGAGGTTCTTCTCCGCGCACTCGACTGCACGCACCGTCCCCAACCGCCGGATCAAATTCGCCATCGACTGCACGCACCGGAGCGCCTCCTTCTTCTCCGCGCACTCCCGGTTCTTGGCCGTATTTCGCTGTCGCCGCCAGGGGAGACGAGGCCGACGAGGGCGCCAACGTTGGTGGTGGAGACGGACCGGGCAGCGCCGGGGGAGACGAGGCCGAGGAGGGCGACGACGTCGGCGGTGGAGACGGACCGGGCACAGCGCCGGTGGCAGCAGGGGCGGCGACGAGCAGAGGCTTTGAGCAGGGGCGGCGACGAGCAGAGGCATTTGAAATGTTGTAAAGCGCTCGACTTTTGGTGCCCGTTGGATCATCTTGTGACGGCCAGATCAAATTTTGAGCACAGGCAACATCCCTGTGCTCAAGCACAGACTCCTCCACCTCATATATATATATATATATATATATATATATATATATATATATATATATATATGAGTAATATTTAAAATGAGAAACTTCGTGTTGGCTATTCGATTATAAAGATGGTCCAATTAGTGATAAATTTGTCAAAGCCACTTAATTGTCCATTTGTATATTTAGACTAACTTTATAATCTAATAGTTGGGAAACTAAAAAGTTAAAATTTGACTTGTCAAAATTGAATAAAAATAAAATAATATAATTAATTATTATCAATTTAAAATTAGAGTTTATTTAAAAAATAAAATCTATCTAGAAGATATCATATTATATAATTATAATTTATTTCATTATTTAATTAGAATTTATTTCCTGCGCATGGTTCAATATTTTGCTTAATATTAATAAAAGGAGAACTAAAATTCACTCTTGTACGAAAATTAGGAAATCCAATTGATTAAAATAGAACAAAATAAAAAATCAAATTAAATATTATACTTTATCTTCTCATTTGATTAGTGTTTATCTGTAAATTTATAGTCTATCTATAACATATCAGCTATCAAATTAATACGGTCAATGTTATCTGATTGCTCAACAAATGTTAAATATAAAATGGAAATTTATCTCTAAAATTGGTTGTCATGGCGTCTAATATTAACCGCCCATGGCGCAACATCTAGCTAGGGTTGCTAAACGTGTGAGCGAGTCGAGTTTGACTTGTGTTTGAACTTGGTCGAGATCGAACAAGTTTTGAACATTTATGCTCAAATTCGACTATTTGAGTTCGACTTGTATTTGAAGTTGGCTCGAGATCGAATAAGTTTTGAACATGTATGCTCAAGTTTGACTATTTTTTATGTTGTTGAGCTCGGATATACGTAAACTCGAAACTGGCTCAATTGTAAAGTAGAAAGTAGCTCACTTAAAAAAAATAAAGTCAATTTGGATTGAACCAACAAGTTCCAAGTCTTCAACTTGAATACCTACCATTTAAGTTATCTTGCTATTTTGATATTGTATTGTACATAAATAAATAAAACTAGTTACAACTAAACTTATGAGTGTGTGTGTGTGTGTCTATATATATATATATATATATATATATATATATATATATATATATATATATATAATATAATATAAAAACTATATTATTATGTTATTTTATCGAGCCGAGTTTGAGTTGAGCTACATGTCGATTTCAAGTCGAGTTCGAGTTATAACCGAGTCGAGTTGAGTTGAACACTGCCTTATTCAAATTCGGCTCGAAGAATTTGAGTTCAAGTATTTAAATGTCGAGTTTCGAGTTGATTCAAACCGAACCAAACGCCAAATGCTCACGAGTTAACTCACTCATTTAATAACCCTACATCTAGCCTCATGAATTTTAATTTGCGAAGTGAAAACCCTAGGCCATAGGTCAGGGAAATTTGATTCATAAGCTCGGGCTCCGTTCTACCACGTCTTTTCCTTAATTAATTAGTCATTACAAGTGGTTGCGTGTATCCCTCAAATTGTAGAAATTATATGTTAATTACAGAAAATTTTTACACAATGCCGCACTAATTGAATCTCATTTATGATTTTAACCCATGAAGATTGGGAAATCTGATTTATATATGGTCGAGCTCCAGACCACCACCAACTTTTCGTTAATTGTTTACTCATATTACAAGTGGCTCTAAGTATATCCCGAGTTGAAGAAATTATATGTTAGCTAAAGAAAGTTATTTTTGGACGTAGTGATTGAATTTCATTTATAATTTGAATGTTGAGTTTTAAAATTCTTTTTTGATGTCAAAATTCCTTAAATCGATTCTATGACTTTTTGAGTCAATCTATAGGGACGAGTCTAGTAATAGTACTGATTAGATAATTGATTTCCAAGTCAAATAATAAAAGTTATTAAAATAATTTAATTTTATTTGATGTATCTAAATTAATATTTTAAATTAAAGAAAAAGACTAATGTATGCTTTAATTTTATATAATATTTCTTTTATAAATTGGCAAAATAATATAAATTACTTTGAGCCGATTTGGAGGAGTCAACTTGGAGTTATCTGGAATGTCCTTGGTGTGACAAAGTGAGGCAAAATCCCGAGTTTTTAAACTATGTGTGAATGTGATTGCGAACTTTGTAAGATTGGGAAATTTGATTTGTTTTCCGCTTACACTCTACGTTTTTGTTTATTATTTGTTTGTATTACCAATGGTATGTCATGAGTTGTAGAAATTATATCAATTGAAGAAATTTTGAACTGGCACTGTGCAACATCAGCACACAGTAAGAGCCTACTCCTAAGTATATCTATTTATTTACTTCCCCATAAGGGAATAGATTTTTTGTATCAAATGCCACAATAAATATACTGTAGAAATTCTCTAATTGGTATAAATCATCACAATTAGAGGAAATTAACTAACTATTACTATTATTTTTTAAAACTTCATTAATCATGGTACTTTGTGACGATATGAAGGCTGCTAGAGCGGATTTGCTATTACTTGCTATAATAAATTTGCTTCGTCTCTCCAAAGTAATATAAGTTTATAAATCATAAATTGATCAATTACAATGTCAAAAGAATAATATATGTTAATTTCATATAATATTTTAAGTGTTTGATTGAAATAATAGTATAAATTATTTCAAGTCTGAGTCTTGATTTTGTAAACTATGCTAGTAATGCTTGGTGGAGTTGGCCATTGCATAAATTTTGATAAGAAGCCAATAAAATTTTGATATATGATCTGGATAGAGCTCGTAGACATATACATAGCGAAAAACTAAGCACAATCTTTTCTAAAAAAATTAATTTGTTACAGGATGAAACTCTTTTACTAGTTGTAACTATGAACTCAGGACTTAAAACAAGTCCACGCCAATTTATTGGACATAAGTTATTGATCAACAGTACATAACGAATAATAATTCATACATAGAAACACAAATCACTCAACAAACAAATTAACAAGAAACTTAACCATGCACAAAGCAAACCAAATCAGTAAGATACTGATCAACTGGTCACAAGTGAAAAAAAAGGAACCCAAATATTTTGAAGATGAACCCAGCACACCTATACTGTTCTAAACACACTTGAACCCCTCTGGACTCTTCTTGCCACAAACATTCAACAACAAGCTAATGGACACAGGAACATTAAGGTTTAGACCCAAGACATTAGCCTTGATGGCTGTGCAAAGGCAAAGAGCAGCCTCCAAATCAACCAATCCTTCAATAAGAGAGCAGCAAGGCAGAGTTTCAGGGCTTCCCACCACCACATTCACTAAGTTAAGCACTTTAGCACACACACCAAGCTTTAGTGTGTTCTTTGGGCACTTGCTATGCTTGTGGTGGGGCTTAGGGCGAGGTTTGGGAGAAGGTGGACATGTAACATAAGTTGAAGAGACCATTGTAAAGAAAAGGAGGTTGAATAAGAGAAATAGAGATGAAGTAGCAACTGCCCTTGAAGCCATTTTTGCTGTAATTATTCAAGCACATGGGAAGCTTTGAGCTACTCGGGCTTTTGACTTGTGAGGTGTTCTTGGAGCAATGAGGCATTTATAGTGAAGCTTTGATTCCATCCAACAGAAAAGAGTGGTCACATGTGAGTAAGTTGGTCTAGCTTGTGCTTGGCAGGCTGGCATTCTGGCTTGTTTTAGTGTGGCAGATGGCATTTGCCTTGTATGTTTTTTTATCTTCTCTTCATATTAAACATTTTGTTAAGATAATAAGCCAAGGTTTTTGGGCCCTTCTTGGTGCATGATTAAGTGCAAACATTCCATTGCTAATAGATTATAGGTATGTTTATTGGTTATTGTGATATAGGAGCATGCAAAGACGTATCAATGTCTTTGGGCTATTGATTTGATATACTCTATCTAGCTGAATTAATTTGCTCTCTACTGATGCGATGTTACCGTCTTTTCCCAGGTTGGTTGGAGTGCATGTTAATAGGACATTTCATGGCGTAATGCCTTACGTGATTTATCCACACTTTTATGTGCGTGGTAGATTATCTACATAAAGACACATAAATATTGTTTTTTTAAATTAATGTTTTTTTGTTTTTTACAATGCAATTTTTAGTACCCTTGGTGTCGCTGAGAGTGATTTTTTCAACAATTTTTAGTCTCGATACTAAAGAAATTTATTACTGGTTTTCTTATTTTTGCCATCCGAAGTTTGGATAGAAGTGCCCAATTTTTTAGTAATGCACACGTGACTCACTCATGACGAGAACCTACATAATTAATCTCAAATTTAATACTTATTATTGTCTAAAAAATTAAACTATTAACGGGGGTGTGCTATAGATTTTTAGTTTTGATTAACTATTTTTCAAAAATTAACTTTGGCCCGTCAATTTGTAGTTGTCTAGGGACATGATATCATATCCAACCCATAACTATAGGAGGGTTTAGAGAAGGAATGGACAGAACCCAAAAACTAAACGAAATGAATTTTGTGATAGAATTTCTTAATGGTAAGTGGATTGTAAGATACGACAAAATTAATCCGACATTAAATTCCTACCACAACCAATGCCTTCTGGTTCAAGTTCAGTATAATAAGGACTTATGATATCACGTCGGGTATGGCTTGCCTGCTCACGTCTCCTTTTAACTGAACTAGCTAACGACGTGTGCATATATTTAAAATTATTGATTATATATATTAAGAGTATATAAAATTAATTTTAAAATTATTACTATATTATTTAAAATAAAAATAATAAATATTTATTTAATTTTCAGAAAAAATATAGTTGTATACAATAGGGGTGGGCGTGAATGACCGAATGACTGTGTCTGACCGAAGTACAAAACATTTATAATTGAATCAACTGACTGATTATGAGTAATTAAAAATAAACCAAATTTGGACATTTCTTGGTTGACTGAAAAGCAGAGTAACCAACCGATAAAAATCATAAATCAATGATATAAATGATATTTTTAAAATTTATTACCAAATTATTATTGATAATTATTAAATTTAAAGCATATCAACCTTAATTTTTGAATTATTTTCTTGGTAATGTAATAGTTCTTTATAAAATTTTTCTTAAAAAAGTAATTTTAATTTTTTTGCTAATTGCCATAAGAGAAACTAAGAAAAGTAAAAGAAATAATGATTATATACAAGAGACATTAGATTTGAGAAAAATTAATATTTATAATAGAAAAAATGATTAGATAATACAATAAATATGACATGAAAATAAATTCTTATAGTGACAAAATTTTGACCACGTCTTACTATAACTGTCTTGATCGAAGAAATTTGATTGGACGATCAACTTTTTATCCGAGGTTAAGTAGATTTATACTAACAATGTCTTGTCTGACGTCCGACCGACCGATGCCAACCTCTATATATACATATTAAAATAATTTTAATTTTAATAAGTACAAATTTTTGATAACTAAATAGAATTTATTTTTAAATTATTTTTAATTCAAATAAAATTAAACTAAGTTTTTTTAATGATAAATAATAAGTAAATAAATAAATATACAAAATCTGTAAAATTTAAATTAAGTACATATTATTAAGTAACAAACTTTAATTTGATTTTATAATTATAAATATATTAAATTTTATTAATTTTTTTAAATTCCTAAATTAAGTAGAATATAATCTAATGTTTTCCTAAAATAATAATAATAATAATAATAATAATAATTCTAAATTAAATAAATGTTGTGAACCATGCTATTATGGGCCTATAATCAACCACATTGCACAAAAAAAGCTGAAACACGATAAGAGGGGGAAAAAAACTTTAAAAAAAGTGGTTAATAATAGCATCATAAAATTACCTACACTAAAGTACTTAAACTTATGCATGACATGACAACTTTTACATTAGTAAACATACACATGTAACAATCAACGTAAAACTTACACTTGAATAGCCAAATAAATAATTAATCAACAAGAATTTTACTGAGTTAAACAAGTCCATTGCTAAAACATTATCATAATAAATCAATCTTCATTTTTCACTGCTCATACCATAGTGCCCTTGCATTAAGATGGAATTTCTAATTAAGATTAATATTATCATGATAATATATAATTCACATTAACCGAAATTATAAATAATCAATCAAAAAAATTTAGCAAACTCTTTGGTTGACGTTAGGGATCCCAGACAACCCCCACAAGAGCATGCAACATGACAGCTAGGTTTGTTCTTTTGTGCTGGGTGCACTCTTGTTGACGCTTTGACAAAAAAAAAGGGCTCTTGTTGACACACTTTGTCGTGCGACAAGTAGAATTTCTATTGTATATCCTTTTCAACTCGGGGTTGTTTAATTGGTTGGCATGAAAATGGTATAGATGATAAAAAATTTAAAATAGTCAATCTTATTAAAATTAGGTATATTTACTATATATTTTTTATAAAATATAAAATTAAGTTAATTATTTTGTATACAAATTAAATATGATTACATCGAAGGGAGTGTAAAATAATCATAAATACCTTATATAACCCATTCATGTGCTTTTAAATGAGTAAAAAAATATTTTAACCTTTTCCTTATCTCAATAATAGAGAAAAGTGATTAGTGTTAATTTAGATATAAAACACATTGTCAAAGTATTAATTGTGTTTAGAATATATAATATATATACTAATTTTAGTAAGTTGACTATTTAAGATTTCATGTCATTTACATTTATTTCATGTTAACCATATATAACCTTAAGGTTTCTATAAAAATTAAGTATAATTATATCTAAGTAAGAGGACAAAATAATCATCATTATTTTTCGTGGGTCACCTGTATGCTATCCCATGAGCAAAAATTTCACCCTTTTCTTATTTCAATTTGTAAGAAACATTCATGGAGGGCCACTTTAGGGCATCATAGTTAATTTGAACCCAAAATAAATTGTAGAAGTACCGATTTTTCATAAAAAAATATTGCACATATATTGATCTTAATAAAGTTGTCCATTTAAAATTTTGATGTCATTTACAATTTTTTTCATGTTAGCCAAATAGAGTCTTAAGAGTTTTATAAAAGCTTCTAACATGAAAATCATTTGGTTAAAAGGTAATTAAACAATTAAACACAAGGTATAAAGTAGCTTATTGAACTTAGAAATAATCTATCTTAAATTAAATTACAAGATTACATTAATTATCTTTATAAGAAAACTAAGGATTTAAAGTATTCAGATATAATCACTTATTGGTAAAGACTTCAACCTTTTCTTCTTCTTAGACTTTTATCTAGGGTTTTTTGGAGGCTTTGGAAGTGTTTAATTTAGGTTTATATAGATAATTACAAGTCCTAAGTCGGGGATCTATAACTAAAAAATTTTACATCTGATTTAAATTGGTTCATAACTTCTTTAATATAAAATTTGATTTAAATTATTCTTGTTGTTTTAGAAAGCTTACTCCAAGGGTTTTGTATAACTTTCATTTCATCTGGTTTCTATCAATTCTAGCATATTACCCTCTTAATTCACACATCAATTGCTCACATATTTCTAGTAAATTTTAACTTTAATTCTTTCTAATAGATAACTATTAAGCTATTAAAAGACTTTTACCTAATCAAATTGGTTTTTATCGATGTTTATCTTAAATATATAAATAATTCTAGTAACTGAACTCAGCTACTTGTTTATTAAAGTTCCACTATCTATTAGAGATTCGATTTGATTAATTGCAATCACACCAATAAAATCTAGAATTTTACATAGAACATGATATGCAAATCTTAAATCATAAATTTCATGTCGATTAATCGTAACTTAACAAACAATATAACCATAATTCAACATTATATATATATATATATATATATATATATATATTATTTTGACAGGTTAGCCATTATTGCACTTTTAGAGAAAACTCTATCCATTTTAATTTAAAATTTTATATAGTTTATCATAATTTAAATGATTTTGATTGTGACCATTTATCATAACATTCACGTGGCATCCTAATAAGGTGAGTATTTCATGCATGTATTGGTTGCACATTGTAGTGATATTTTTGTCTTGAATTTCTAAGAGGGTCTAGGTCATTTTTGCTTAGGTTTGGGTCGAGCGACTTAATCGAAAGAAGAGATAGTATAGTCTACCGTAACAATTCCCAGTTCAGTTTGAGTGTGAACTGAATTTGAGGTGTTATAGTTTTAGTGTCAAAGCCAACTCTTGGTCCATTAAGATGAAAGATGTCACTATTGGTCTTGTGTGTGCAATTACGGCTTTGAGGCCAACCAGCAGTTATGTTTCTAGATTGTTTGTTTTAGTTTACATATTTCTCACTGGTTGGTTACATGACAGTGTATTCAAGATTTGATGAGTGAGTGTTGACAGCCATGGCGGCACAAACTTGCAGGACTCAGAATAGAGCCCCTTCGCATGAAAGAGGGCTAGGGGGGCAAGGGCTAAGTGGTGGTTCTACACGGAGGATGGAAGGAGAAGAAGAGGGTGGGATCGGTTAGGTGCTGAGGGAGAAACAGGGGAGGTCGGCTTGAAGGAAAAAAATAGGAAAAAGAGGTGTTCAACGGGTGTCTCTCTCTCTCTTTTTTTCCCACACGACTAAGGTCGAACTAACTAGGTGTAAAGTGAGTTCTAAAAGTTTCTAAAATTCAACTAAAAATCCTAACCACTATGTCCTAATAAAATCAATGGTCTAAATCTAATTTCTATGATCTACTGTGTGAGATCCCTCAACTTAGTCTCACATCTAATACCTACTGGGAGAAGATCTTGTTTATAAGTGGGAATGAATTTTAAATCTTTAACTTGGGTTAACCCTTTTAAAGCAATGACTTAGGCCCATTACGTTGCACTTTAGGCTGGGATGCTACAAATAATATCCGAGCAACCTGGTTTCGTGTTAGATGGTGGGCTGGACTACAGACGTTGGTTAAGGCTGCTGGTCACGGGCCAGAGAAGGACGTGTGCTGGGGCTAGCAACAGAGGCTGTGTGTAGGAATTTCAGGGACAAAATTTTCTAAGGTGAGTGGATTGTGAGATCTGTCAACTTAGTCCCACATCTAATACTTGCTGGGATAAAATCCTATTTATAAGTGGGAATGGACTATAGATCTTTAACTTGGGTTAACCATTTTAAAGAAATGACTTAAGCCCATTACGTTGCACTTTGAGACGGGTCATTACACACTGAGGAAAATAAAATAATCATAGCATACGCATGTATATACAGATAACCTAAGCTATTGCTGCGTATCTGACGATAACCTAATCTATTGCTGCATATCTGATGCTATCATCATATACTCAGGTATATATGTACCCTCATAGCACATACACAAGGTTGAACTCAACCCCACGCACATCATGGTGGGCTAGACTACAAACGTTGGCTAAGGCTGCCGGTCATGGGCTAGAGAAGGATGTGTGCTAGGGCTAGCAACGGAGGCTGTGTGGAGGAATTTCGGGGACAAAATTTCCTTATGTGGGTGGATTGTGAGATCCCTCAACTTAGTCCCACATCTAATACCTAATGGGAGAAGATCCTCTTTATAAGTGAGAATGGACTATAAATCTTTAATTTGGGTGAACCATTTTAAAGAAATGACTTAAGCCTATTAGTTTACACTTTGGGCTGGGTCGTTACAAATAGTATCAGAGCAACCTGGTTACATGTTAGATGGCAGGCTAGACTAGGGATATTGGCTAGGCTGCCGGTCATGGGCCGAAGAAGGTCGTGGGTTGTGGTTAGCAATGGGCCACGTGTAGGAATTTCGGGGACGAAATTTTCTAAGGTGGGTGGATTGTGAGATCCCTCATCTTAATCCCACATCTAATGCCTACTGGGAGAAGATTCTGTTTATAAGTGAGAATGGACTATAGATCTTTAACTTAGGTTAACCATTTTAAAGAAATGATTTAGGCCCATTACGTTGCACTTTGGGTTGGGTCGTTATACACTAAGGAAAATAAAATAATCATAGCATACTCATGGTTATACAGATAACCCAATCTATTGTTGCGTATCTGACGCTATCATCATATACTCAGGTATACATGTACCCTCATAGCACATACACAAGGGCACATACACAAGGTTGAACTCAGCCCCGCGCACATGTTCTGAAAGCTGAATAGACCCAGACAAAAGGTTGAACAAACCAGCTCTGCATACTCCTTCTTGATGTCACCAACAAGTCTGATACGGTGGGTGCTTACCATCCTGCATCCCTGCCTAAATAGGGGCAATCAAAGGAGCTATCATAGGAATGGTTTCCTGATGCATAGGTGGAAGACAAGGCAGTGGTGGATGGCCCATGGGAAAGTGGGCTCCCTTGCACCTTGACATCCACTGCTGGTCTCTTTTCCACTCAGGCCACTGAAAGGGCTATTTGTCTTAGTTCCTCCTAATTTGCCTGTCTCTTTTCCACTCAGGCCACTGAAAGGGCTATTTGTCTTAGTTCCTCCTAATTTGCCTACATTTGCATCTGTACCTCAGCTAGTTAGGCAATGGATGCATCCCTCTCAGTCTAATATGCTGGTCTCTTTTCCACTCAGGCCACTGAAAGGGTTATTTGTCTTAGTTCCTCCTAATTTGCCTACATTTGCATCTGTACCTCAGCTAGTTAGGCAATGGATGCATCCCTCTCAGTCTAATGACTACCCATACTATGGTGGCTAACTGAAGCGGGTAGGCTCTCGATCGCCTGGACACTATCTCACTGTCTCACTATGGGCATGACTAAGGCTATGTGTGAAGGGGAGTTGTTAGGTTTGTCCCGGAGTTGTTAGGTTTGTCCCACATTGGTCATATAAGTTCTTGGTGACTTGTATATATGCCCTATTAGGGGCCCGAAAAGTCCAACAGTGATTTTGAAACTTCGCTTTGGGTTGGGTATAGGCCGAAAGGGCTTAACATCGCTTTGGTTGATTGACTTGTATATATGCCCTATTAGGGGCCCGAAAAGTCCAACGGTGATTTTGAAACTTCGCTTTGGGTTGGGTATAGGCCGAAAGGGCTTAACAGTGAATTGATTGTCAGGATAGATGTATTTGAGGTTATGCATGTGCAAATACAAGTGAGGATCAAGCCCAAAAATTTTGCACAAAAATTATGAATAAACATGAGCAAAAATAAAGATAAGTTGGATACACTTGTACAATATTTCCTATTAGTCCAACTCATTCCACTTGGGCCGGCTCATCATAGGAACTTGAGAAATGTTAGCTTTATTAAAAATATACACCGAGCCAAATTCCGGTTTTAATTCCGTAAACTAGCCAGATTAGTAACTTACGAAGTGAATAGGTCTTAGGATGGGTCTTGGCAAATGATTAATGATAAGAGCTGATTCATGGACATGGTCAGAATACATGTTGAGATAATATCTGAAATCCTCCAATCCGTAATAGATTGATGCAATAATTTAATTATGGTTGTCCAGATCTCATCAGCCACAAGAAGAATTTTGAGAATAGTAGAAGCATCCCTTTCTCTTTTAGCGCAGTCAATGCGCAATTTTATGAGATCAGTTGTTCTATGACAATCAAAATTCTGAATTCTAATATTTGCCAGCACAAATAGAATAGAACGAATAACTTAACATTGACAAAAGAGATGCAAAGCCGTCTCGCAATGATTTTTGCATAGAAGACATCAAATATCTGATAAGTTAATGTTCCTTGCTAAGATATTAGTGTAAGTTTATTAACTAATCTCATTAATTAAAATTAATCTCTTATATCAGGTTTATAGAAGTTGAAAGGTGTAATCTCCAAAAAGTTATATTATTGATAGTTAATTGTATGAAACTACTTTGAGCTAGTAACGACCTTTTCTTTGCCATTATAGAAGGTACATAATGTCACGGTAAAAAAATTTAAGCTATTACCTACACTATCAAAGAAAAAGACACTATAAAGTGAAGGAAGAAAAGAGAAAAAATTACTTTCTTCACTCACAATTATCATGGATCAAGGTATGGTTCTAATTAACGATTACAGTCTTATTCATACATTTCTAGCCAGTTTTCTAGGCAATTTTCTTGGCAAATCAAGAATTGTAGAATAGAATTGGATTAAAGCATTACATGTAGATCTTGTTGGGGGCGGTCAGTGCCAATCTTCCAACCAAGAAGCAAAAGTCTCGGATGTAATTTATGCTTCCACCAATCTCTCCAATAAGTTGAGTTCCCAGGTATAAATGTTCTTCTGTTCATCAACTGATTATAACAAGATTTAACTGAGAATTTATCAGATGGGCTGAGACACCACATAAATTATCTTGCCTGCTATCCATAGGTGTTTGAGAATATTGGTAGAATGAAGACTTCTCTCATTAAGTTTATATTCTATCCTGTATCCAGCAATTGAAGATCCGAGACAGGCCTTGCGATCCAATTACTGTATGCACGGTTTACTCTAGGAACAAAATTAGGGGCATCCGGGACCCATGGGTCTAACCCCAAACGAATAGAATGGTCATTCCATACGGACCAACAAACATTATTTTTGTTGGGTTTGTCCCACATCGGCCGTAGAGATTATTGGTGACTTGTATACAGGCTAATGAGAAAACCTTATTTCTTGAGCTAGCTTTTGGTTTAAGAGAGGCTCGTGACACCTATTAAGAGTTTCCTTTGGTTGTTTAAAGTCTTTTGGGGGCCCGAAGGGTCCAACAATAATTTCGGAGCTTGGATAGGAGCCCAAATAGCCTAACAAGTAGTATCAGAGCCAAGTTCAAGCCAACGCCTATTGTTGTTATTTCCTTTATGAGTTCCACCTGATGATTGAAGAGGGAGGAGGAGTTTGCCATTGCCAGGTGGGTGCTGTCTGAGGGAGGAGGAGTTTGCCATTGCCATCGGAGTTTGCCATTGCCATCGTCTGAGTCTGATTGTATCGTCTGAGTCTGATTTTAGGGAGTGACCAGGTGGGTGCCGTCTGATTTAAGGGAAAGGAGTGACCAGGTGGGTGCCGTCTGATTTAAGGGAATGTCTCAGATGATGATGGTTTTGGGCCACGCCCAATGTGTAAAGGGGAGTTGTTGGATTTTTAGATGATGATGGTTTTGGGCAACTCCCAATGTGTAAAGGGGAGTTGTTGGGTTTGTACCATATTGGTCGTAGAGGTTGTTGGTAACTTGTATATAGGCTAATGAGAAGCTTTATTTCTTGAGTTAGTTTTTTGATTAAGAGAGGCTTGTGACACCTATTGCAGAGTTTCTTTTGGTTATTTAAAGTCCCTTTTGGAGGCCCAAAGGGTCCAACAATGGTTTCGGAGCTTGGATGGGGGCCCAAAGGCCCAACAATTTTCCTAATTTTTTAGGCCTTTGCCGATGCCTTTCCACATGAAGGTTTTTAGAAGACAAGTCTCATCATCGTTTGTTTCTCTCATATTTGGCTATCATAATATTACTAAGGAGAGAGGAGGGTGATGAGATGATTTTCCACGCTTCTTAGTAAGAAGATATAATTTGATATCTTTCAAGGACTTCAATCCTTGTCCACCCTCAGATTTAGGTAAGAAAATTCTATTCCAAGCTAAGAATCTACAAAATTTATCTGTATTTTTCCCCCACCAAAATTTAGATCGATGATTAGTAAGCTTATTCGTCACATTAGAAGGGAGATCAAAGAAGCTCGTGATATAATTGGACATCACATGTGACAGATTTAATGAGGCAAGTTATTCCAGCTTGAGATAATGACGAAACATCCCAAAATTTAATTCTTGAATCTAACTTTCCAATCAGAAATTGGAACCATTTTGACTTACTATTTCTCCAAAACATTGGCATGTCCAAATATTTAAATCCTTCCATCATTGGACTCTTTATAGTGCTGGAGATATTATGAGGAATCTAAAGTATTAGATTCTTTCTAGTGCTGGAGATCTTATGAGGAAGGAGGAAAGAGGATTTAGAGTAGTGAATCGTTAGGCCCGAAAGTCTCTTATATTCTGAGAGTATCTCTTGAACCTTGTTAATTTTTTTCAGGAAGTTTCGTAAAATAAAAGAGTATCGTTAGCAAACATTAGGTGAGTCATAGGAGGGGCATTTCTTGCAACCTTACTACCATGAATGAGATTGGATGACTCAGCTTTCTTTGGGAGCTGCGAAAGACCCACAGCAGCAAGGATGAATGGAGGTGGAGAGAGGGGGTCACCTTGTCTAATTTCCTTCGGTGGCTTAAATGAACCACATAAAGATCCATTAACCATAACAGAGAATGAGTTAGAGTTCAAATGATTATTGAAGAATTTAATAAAACAAAGATTAGGACACGTACTTTTGCAAAGGATCAGATTGAGGATGTTCTCACAGGTTATTCTACTGACAAGATTAGTGAAGAATTGGATCGGTAACCTAGATCCCAAGCTTAGCACCAAAAGCCCTTTCGCTACAACATCACACTCAAGAAAATAAACCGACCTCTTATTAGGGAGGTCAAAGGGTTTTATTTATAAAAAACTAATAAGACTCCTAATATGTTATGTCTTTCCTAATAGGCATAATATTAATAGGGATTTAGGTAATTCTATTAAAAATAAAAACTTAATTAATTTAGAATTCTCCTTAAATTTGTCATATAATTAATAATATCCAATATCTCTCACCACACAGTATGAATAATGTGTCACTAACACATGGGTGCATTCTAAATTATCCCACTCGCATGCAAAATGTATGACGGTACTTTCTAAGCTCGATCATACGTAAAATAGGTTGTGCGACTTCTGAGAAAACTAACATAATAAAGCTAGCATTATGCACCTGTTAGGGATAACATATGAGCTTTCTATTACTCGTTGTCCCCTAGACTATTAGTAAAATTTTAACATCTCTCATATATAAAATTATTCCAGTCCCAGTATCCACATTGTGCAACCCATCGTTAGTGCAATAATAGTCATGACCTGGACACAGTTAAAAGTATTCCTTTGACACTCATATTCATTTTGATAATTAAAATAATGAGTTTCTTGGATAAGACCTTTGTCACCAAATCACTCATAGTTAAAGGTAGCAAGCTAAAGAAAATTGCATAATTTTATCATCTCAAACATAGTTGAAAGTATAAGGGCACAAGGAAAAAATTTTATTTTGAGGATCTCACTACGTGGGGCAGCAGGGCTAATTCTCCTGCTATCCTGTGGTCAAAAGAGCACACATGTGATATGAATCAAAAAAGAGTATTACTCATAAAGAATGTATGTCTATAATCAATACCATATAGTAACTAACGTGAGACACTTAGCATAGTTATATCAACATTGTATTTATCTAAAGTCTAAAATTTAATTATCTATGGGATATATAGTTATGGAGAACCATGTTGACCATTATAGAAAATAGTCTCATCATGATCTACGTCAAGGCGGCATATATTCATGAAGTACCGATGTCTCATATCTTATTTCTCTCTAGTAATAGAGGTGAATACTTAGTGAGAGAGTCATTCATCCCATTAGACATACTATTTTTGTGTATTAGTACAATTGGAATAAAATAAAAATATATCTCTATCATAAATAGCAGAAAATAGTATAAAGTTTAATGAAATACATAAAATTTAAGAATAATCCTATCACTCCAACATAAGGGCCATGCACATCTCGAATAATACGTTTGGTAAGTGAGTCTATGGCCATTTGATCTCGGAGAAGGGAGTCAACCAAAGGTGGTCTATTGACCAGAGGCGACGACAGTTGGCAACAAGTTTGCTGGAAAGTTCCCTCGCGATAGGTATATCACTGTGACTTTTGCGGCTTTTTCAGTGAGCAGTGGTATGGATGATGGCTGGGCATAATCGGATCTTGTAGCCAGTAATGTGAATGAACTCTTGGACGTGATGGAACGGTAGGGGATCGCCTAGGCTGGCTGGATGATGGCTTTAAAGCTTGGAGGATGTGGCAGCTTCCTTCTCCGACCAGATTTTTCTCGACTGGATTCTGGTGACGACGGGCCTCGACGGTGATGGGGCTTGATTGGGGTTTGTAGCCGACTATGAGAAGAATCTCTTGGACATAGGAGTGTGGCCAGTGATCACTTGGGCCAGCTGGACGGAGGCTTCAAAATATGGAGGGTGTGGCAGTTTCCTTCTATCTTCCTCACCGGCTCCGACAGTGCTGGAGCAAGGCCTAGACTTGGAGAGGGAAGTGAGGGCTTCACAATAGTGGACTTAGGCAGCCTCGGGAAGGCCGGAGTTGGCCAAAAATGTTGCCGAAAAATGAGACCTTCAGCCTGCAAAACAAGAAACGGATAAGATCTCCTCATCTTCTCCAGATCTAGCGACAGATGCTGTAACACCCCAATTCGGCCCGAAGGAAATACTGAACTATAATATTATAAGTTGGAAGCTACTCATAGGGCTATTACATACATGTTTTATAGAAGTGGATCTCAATCCTCCATGAGGCTTAAGATGGATATCATAATGGGTTTTCATAGAATGCATACAAAGTTCATACTATATACGATGAGTCTTCGACTTAATGGTCCTATATGATCACTTCGAGCCACAATAGAGGCAGGACCTCCCCTGTGAATAAGTGGGTGACTTTGAAGATACAATAATTACTTCAAACTATAGAAGAAGCGCATCCCCAATGTACTTAAGAGATTGGATGATGTGACATACTTCAATTCTTATTTCTTAGTTCAAGTGATTGTATTAAATATCTTAATTGGCTTAAGGGTGATGAGTGTGGTAACATAAATACTGGGTTGTGGTTACCTATTCTACGTACCTCGCTAGTAAATAATACTAATAAAAAATACAAAGGCACCATCGGATGCTAGGGCATTAAATACTAACACCCAAACTTCACATGGGTCTTCAAATGATATGATCTATGCACTCCTCCTACCCACGTTACTCTTACACACACAGCTACAACCAATTACGTTTTGTATACCTGGATTCACTCGTCACGTTCCAAAACTCTTGGGCTTATACCTCTTACAAACGATAGTTAGCCGTGCTCCAAAGTGTAGCCACTCCGTAATAATAAAATAATAATAAAACAATGAAACACTCGAGCGTAATCCTTTTGGGTGAGTTTTCATGTTTTCACCATCGCCGCCTCTTCTTCTCCTCTCCCTTCCTTCTGTCGTCAACGTCCTCTACTCCTCTACCTTCCCTCTTGTTTTGTATCATTTCTTTTCCCTCTCCTTGTTTCTTTTCCCCCTCTTCATGTATGCATCTCTTTGTTTTTTTTCTTTTGATTGTGAAGATCTGTTTGATTTTTTCTTGTTCAATGTGCATGTTCATCATGTGGGTGTATGATTTCTTATTCTTACACATCGTTGCATGAATTTTTGAGTGGGAAGTTATAGCTATTTTTCCTTTTTACATTCTGTTTTATTTTATTTTTGTACTTCTCATTGTTTTGTGAATTAAATGAATCATTGTATTTAGTGCTTATCAGTAATATGATTAGTTTTCCCATTTGTATTAATTAATATTAATATTATTAATATTTTGTATTATGATAAGTATTATTAGCGTTAATTCATGATTCATATTGTATGTAAATTAAAACGATGTCCGGTAATTTCATTTCATCTATTACACTTATATTTGATAAATTATTAATATTTAATTATAATGAAATTAATTATTACTTGACATCATTTTGATTTATTGACCTCTAGATCTTCATGCATGATAAAAATTAAAATGAATAAACAAACTAGTTTGTATGGTTGGTGTTTTTCTGCATGCCTGAATAGTTGGGTCATGAGGTTAATATCTTACATATGAGAGAAAATCATGTTAGGTGAATGCCCAATTAAGTTGGTAATGACATTATAGTACTTTTTAGTTCTTTTGGGATATAACTGATTCAGATTTGCTATTAATTAACCAGCTAATATTTCTCTTCTTGATTTTAGACTATGTAGATCATTATTAATGTTATAAATTAAAACAAGAGGTTTATTTTAGAATAATATAATAATTGATTATATATAATGTGCCATAAAATGTACCGTTTAAATTAATTGTTGTGATATAAGTTGTTCCAATATATCATATATATATATATATATATATATATATATATATATATATATATATATATAGTATAACCATTATATATATAGGTATCAAACTTTTAAATTGATATTAAATAAATAAAGCATTAGTTTTGTGTCGTGTTAATTTATCAACTTATAGTTATTCTTTGCAATGATAATGATAAATTAATTTTAGTAAACACATAAATTATTAATGAGTTATTAGGGCAAATTAATAGATATGATTTTATTTATTTTTGGTTGAATTAATAAGTTATCATGTGGGTTACAATTCTAAATATTTTATATAGTTGATGAGGCATAAACTAGATTATTAATTTATGAGTTAGAATATAGATAACTTACCTATTAGTATATTTTAATCATTTGAGGAATTATCATTTGTTTACCTATTTTAATATTTTATTCACTATTATATATGATTAATTATTAATTTATGGGTTGATAAATATGACATTCTTACAAATCTAATTAGTTGTTGGCATGTTTTGATTTTTTCTGATAATGATTAATGATTTGGTGTGATCATACAAATTTGGCTCGTGTCAATTAATTGAATATTAAATTATTATTGTTCACTTATAAGTAATTAACAAAATGATTAACTAATTGTTGTGGGATATATTTTATTGTTATTTTTTTATGTACCTATTTAAGTGCCGCATATCATATCATTTCATGCATTAGACTAAGGAATTATACATGTTAACATATAAACTATTTGTGACTCCCAGATTAGGATTCTCGTTGCGATTATGGTGCCTCATCATACTTCCAAATCTGTATAATTACTTGAAATATTGTATATTCCTTTTTGACAACCCTGGTTGGCCTAAGCTCAGATTCGACCACCATGCGCTGAGCGTAACTTGAGTTAAGAATTTACTTAGCTTGACATGGAGCCGCACCCTTAAAATTTTTGAAAGATGAAATACCTGCCCCTATGCCGAAAGGGTGACAGGGCGCAATGGCGCAAGATGACTCATTATACACTTGTGATACCAAGAGGGTGAGTCAATAGCAAATATTGATAACTACAAGCCGTGGGCCACATAGCGTATATGCGTATATATGGGATTATAGTTGGATGGGGAGGCCACCCCTCCCGGCATAATTTGAGCTCAACATAGGCTCATAATCACTAAAAGACTCGATTAATGATATTATGGAACATAGTGACTTATTTCTTTTAATTATATAGCTTAGTGTTTTTATCACTAACGTAGAATTGCCTCCTCAGGTGTGAGCATGGATGGATTGGTTAAAGTCGAGACAGTTGGAGGACTCTCTTATTAGACAATTGATTTTTTTACTTAAATTATTATATTTTTGGTCTTTTTGCATGGCAGTGGGATTTCTATTCGTTTTATGGGTCTTAATTAATTCCGAGCATTGGTTATCTTATATTTTATTTCATGGCATGACTTACAATTTGAATTTTAACTAATTCTTTGCATATGAATTTAATTTCATTTTTTTAACCAAAATTTTACGTCATGGGTTTATTTATGATGTTGATAAATTTATAGAAAACTAATTTACGAGGCACTTAGTTTTATATTATAACACTTGGCTTGTGGCTCGGAACGACCGGGTCGTTACAGGTGAGATCCCTTAACTTAGTCCCACATTTAATACTTAGCTGGGGTAAGATCGTGTTTATAAGTGAGAATGAACTATAGATCTTTAACTTGGTTAACCACTTTTGAAAAGATGACTTAGCCCATTAGTTTGCAATTTGGGTCGGGTCGTTACAAATAGTATCAAAGCCTCCTGGTTTCATGTTAGATAGTGGGCTGGACTAGGGACATTAGCTAGACTGTCATCACATGCCAAAGAAGGTCGTAGACTGGGCTACCAACAAGCCAAGTGTAGGAATTTCGGGGACGAAATTTCTTAAGGTGGGTGGATTGTGAGATCCCTCAACTTAATCCCACATCAAATACCTATTGGGATAAATTCCTATTTATAAGTGAGAATGACCTATAGATTTTCAACTTTAGTTAACCATTTTTGAAAAGATGACTTAGCCTATTATGTTGCACTTTGGGCTGAGTCATTACATATGGCTTCAATGCCTCCTAATTCTGTGTTAGATGGTAGGCTAGACTAAGGATGCTAGCTAGGCTGCCAGTCACAGGCCAAGAAAGTTGTGGGCTGAGGCTAACAACGGCTAAATGTTGGAATTTTGGGGACGAAATTTCCTAAAGTGGGTGGATTATGAGATCCATCAACTTAGTCCCACATCTAATACCTACTACGGTAAGATCATATTTATAAGTAGGAATGAATTATAGATCTTTAACTTGGTTAACCACTTTTGAAGAGATGACTTAGCCCATTAGTTTGCACTTTGGGCTGGGTCGTTACAGGTGTTAAGCAAATAACTTATAAAAATATCATCATACAAGCACGACTACTGTTTATATTCATACAAATATGTTTGACGCCCTCACAACCTCTATAAAACCTACTATGGCATATGGCACTCTGGTGCCAAAAGGATAGTTAAGTTAGTGCCACAAATTTTATAAATATGTTGCGTTCTCATACTTCACACTACCTCAGTGTTTGAAGGAGTACTAGTACTTTGGACTACCCATGGGCTAGTACTTGGTAAAATTCCCAACTAAGCCTTTGAGTGTCAGGGCCCACTGGTTCAAATTTTAGCTCATTTAAAAATCATTTGGCCCATCTGAAAAATCGTCTGATAGACCCATTCTATTAAAACATTAGAAATAGGGGAATTCCAACTAAGCGCACTTGAAACCATACACTATGATTAAGCCACCTAACAAGGTTTAACACTTCATTAAACACCTAATTAAGATGATTAAGTATTATACATGTGTGGAGACTATGCATCATTATGCATGTCGATGTGATCAAAACCTGGTTTGGTTCCATCTTTGTGGTAGGATATGCGGGTTGAGTTCATTGACTTAGGACGTAGAGCTTCACTCATCGAGGTCCATAGGACTCTTCCTCTGCTTCATCTCTTCTTGAATCCTTAAGTGTCACTTTTAGATTGCATTTTATTGGATCCCTCCGATGATTTGGCTGTATTTTTATAAGTTTAACAAAACTTCAAGGCTAAGATGCCTTGATGATTTTGAAAGATAAGTTCTAGAAAGATTATTTCATAAGTCCCTACCCAAACCTACAAAGTATAAGTATGAGGGTGTGCAGTTTTACATCAAGATAGTGTATAGGTATTATGAACAAGGCCCACTACGGTCGAGGTAAGGTGCTAGGAACAGTGTTCCTGGCCACACACCAAACTTCCTAAGGCTTGTTCATGAGCTTGGAGATTCCAAATGGGCTTGAAGACTTCAAATAGGCTTGGGTCAATGGGCCTAAATAGCCATCATTGTGGGCTTGAGCCCGAAAAAGTTTCATGTCCAAAATCCAAGGTTTTGAGCCTGAGTGGGCTTAGGAGTGGAAGGTATTGATGAGGCTATTTCTGGTTGGGTGGACCTCTTGGGCTTGAAAAATTCCTAACTCATAATCTACTAAGCTAATTTCTCCCAAATTTGGGTATGATTCTATTGGAATATAGCTTTAAGGGTGGTATGAATTTCATCCAAATCCATCACTATTTTCCTATATTTTTGGATTTTATATACAAAATCCTAAAACAAGGGTTTCACCCATCATTCCTACGCAATCTGGATCACCCACCAAGAAGAAAACCCATATGTTTCATGTAGACAATTAGGGTGTCCATAAGTAATTTTTATAAATTTTATTAACATATTTTATGTTGCTCACCACAGAGCCCAATTTCAAAGCATGGCAAAACAGTCCAACATCACTTCTCACACATCACAGCAATTAGGGTTTTGTTCATGCCCTTGAAGTAATTATATTAATGTTAGTATTTTTAATGGACTAGCTAACATACATAGATACAAAATTCCAAACGAATGACCTCAAAATCTTATCAAATTGGGGAGTAAAAATGTAACTACCCTAATTTCGGTTCACTTAAGAACTGAATCAGAAATGTTACAAAAGAATCGAGTTATGTTTAAAGTTGTCGATCAGTACGACTCGATCGATAAAATAGATCCAAACAACCTTCTTGGTGTCATGAGAATGGAAGATGTCGTTAAATACACGTCAAAACACATCGAACATGAATAAAAATAAGAAAGTAAATAATTGCGCTGAGTTCAAGTGTATGTATCGTTTATCTGTCCTACCACCAAAGTCGACTCAAGATTTCAAGACCTACATATATTATATGACAAATGGTCAGTAACAAATGTTACTGATCCGAAAAATAACGAATACAAACTGGCAAATGGGTATTCTATTACCACAGAAAACTTATGAAACTTTAAGATAGCCTCACACTGGGCGGTAAGCAAATATACTTAAGCAAGTGCCGGCTCACATGCACGGCTCATAAGCATATTTATACATACAATGCTTACGCCATCACATCTTCCATATCATCTGCCACAGTACACGAGTGGAAAAAAGGAATAGTTAAGTTAGTGTCACAAATTCCAAAAATGTGTTGCATTACGCGTACCCTCATACACTGCACTACTTCAGGGGTTTGAAGGATTACTAGTGCGGTCCATACATATCTCGATGCCACTCATTCTCTTATTCATGAAATCTATAAAAATGCGCGTACTATATAATAAGCTTAAGGAAGAGGCTTGTATCATGCATTTCTGGAGTTTCAGTTTAAAAACCAACAAGGGATCTCATTCTTGTAGTTTTATTAAACATGCATACAAAATACAGCTAAATGACCCAACATCATATGGATGCAATAATATGCCGCCGATGCTATCCTACATATAAAACATTATTAAACTCAAC
>JAURVB010006838.1:0-12080 GCA_033002965.1 Piper betle
GGGAACAAGTTCAGATGAGCAGTATCGTTTTGCATTACCTCTTTTAGAAAACTTGGTTGAGAAGCTTGATGCGATTGGGAGTTCATCCTCGGTGAGTGCACAACCAAGCAACGACTCTGTGGAGAGGCAAGTTAGAAATTCAATGGAGCATATTCCTCAAATAGTTGTACGTGACCCCTCTCAGTTGCGTACTAAAGGCCGGCCAAAGAATTGTCAAAGATTGAAGCCAGGATACGAAGTTGCTCAAGCTAAAACAAAAAGAAGGATGTGTAGTCTTTGTAACGAGAGAGGTCATTATTCTACAACGTGTAAAAATATTCATAACAATTGTAGCAATGATCCCCTCGAATAGGATTTTTGGGCATATATAAGGTATGGTTGTAGATGTGGAGAAACATTGTATTTTTGTGCATTTTGTAATATGTAATCTTCTGTAATGTTATTTTGTCTACTTACATAATTATAACATCTCAACTTTTTATTAAATTTTGACTATGTAGGATCTTGATGGATTCGAACCACCATCCCTCAAGAATTTCTTGAGTGCTCTACCAATTTTGAGCTAAAGATCCACAATAGTTTAAGTCATTGAAATGAATAGCATGTAAAATAAATGCCAAATATTGCCTCAAAGAGTATAGTTAGAACCGCAGCTTGTACACAACATCATTCTAGAAATTGGATAGCAATTGAGAAGTTGCAATTTGCAGATAGTACATATTACATCAATTTTGAAATTCCTAGGTCCTGTCTGATCGTGAAGGCTGTGCATCCAATTCAATCAACACCTTCTCAATGTCTGCAGCCAATCTCTCAGCATGGACATTAAGACACTTCAGTCGTTAATCTGTCCCATGGAGAATTCAATTCCATGGAGAATTCATACATCACCTTAATGTGTCCCAAATAAACGCTCTCTTCAGTCCAGGCATGTCAAGATTATGAAACTCGCTCAGTTTCCATGAAGCTACCAAGTATACCTTGTCGAATTTCATTCTTTAGTTACTTAAACTGTTGTCAGCTGTTGTTTCTCTAGAGATAGATGCGACAGCACCGCCTTTGATCCTTTCAGTAGCTTGCTGGTGAGCATGAGGAAGTTGATCCGAGATATGGGTTTCTGGGTTTTGGTGCTGATGATGTAGCATTTGCTGCGGTGTCTGCTGGGAATGGATTTGAAGCTGCTGCAGCTGGTGGGCGGCCAAAAGAGTGTGCATCGAGTTGTTCTGAGGATAATACTGCTGAGTGACCCCTCCATACTGCGATCCGTAATTCATTTGTCCTCCATTTGGCAAAGCCTGCCCTGTCACCAATTTCAGACGTTGAACTTCCTCCCGCAAAGCATTGTTGAGAGCTGCCATAGCATGTGATATAGTTTAGGCCATTTCGAGTTTTTCCCATGCAAATGCAAACTCTAACCATGAGTCCTATTTACTTCACGGAAACTTGGAATTCCAAGCCCTAGTCAGAAAAGTAGTACATTAAATTCTAACGACCGAACACAGTTTTCTGACTTCAAGACTGCTGGAGGAGCAAACATGAAGAAATACAAAGAATGAAGAACATATAAAAAACAGAAAGTCACCATCAAGACTATAGATGAAGGGTGTTTCCAACATATATATGTAGATCTTAAAATTAAACAAGAAATAAAACATTACAAACGACTTACAGTCCTGCAAGTGCACCTGTTGCTCCATTGTTTGAAGGCGCAACTTTAGCTCGCTGTTCTCAGCACTCAAACCTGTTGTGTCTCTCTGTGAAAAGAAATAATAGTGATGGGTTAAAAACAAGCAAACAAGAAAAAAAACCTTTGGGACAAAGCTGCAAAACACGATGCTTCACATTTTAGTCAACTTCTAATTTTCCACATTCTGCTCATTTTTTCTGTAGAGGTAAAAAGTAGAATGCTTAACCAGACTCGAGCTTACGTTGAGATAAAATTAAGACTGGTCAACTCAAAAATATAAGCTTAATTTTCAGAAAGATCATTTCTCTAATTAAAAACTGTGTAACTTAACTACAAAGAAAACAACAACCACATTTGAACAAACACAATGCCCTTAGTTGCGAAGTTCAATGACCAATCCTTTCCCACCATCGTTTTGATAATCATTAAATATCTATGCAGATGATCTTGACATTTTGCAAGAAAGATCCAGCATTGCTATATATATCTACAATGAACAGACTTCTCAAAGATCTAACGCACGAAAATTAAGGATAAGCATATTTAGAAAAAGAAAGGCCATACAGAATGCAAATTAGTACAACATAACAGTGAATGAAATACTGTCAAATAGCTACTATTGATGGATAGACTCCTGCATAATTTCCACGACAGAAACTACTAGTATGGGCCAGTGATTTTAGAAGAATGTTCAACCCAGCATAAAAAATGGTCTCTCAGCTCAGTTTGAACTGACAAAGATGGATGAAATATTATGCCTGAATTTACCTGCAACATGGACAATTGGGCTGACAATGTAGTTGATTCAGTTTGAAGAGTCTGAACCTTGCGCTCCAATTTAGCAATGTAGCGCATTTTTCTTTCTTTTGACCTCGCAGCAGATTGCCTATTGGCCCAGACCCTATAAAAAAAGCTTATGAATCAAGCACATGGCATTCTCATATACACTTGTTCTCTACAAATACCTGATAATAAATACTTTTCAACCCAAACCATCCTACCAGCCCTAGCAAAACGAACTCACATCACGTTCAATTGGAAAAAAATTGACTCGAGAGCATTTGTAAATGAAAATTTTAGATGAAAGCTGATGACAAGTTGATACAGAAATCACAAATAGACATTCTGGACAGAAAAAGAGGTTTATAGCAATATTAAATTGTTGTATTTCTCTTCTACTAGATTCAACCAAATAACGCACAGATAACAGGGGCTATTGTCAAAAAGTGAAAAATGATTTGGTAGGCAACCATGAATAAAAAGCCATCATCAAGATGACGTTCACTACCGAAGATTATAGTACTGCGTAAAGTCATCTCATCTCATAACATAGGGGAAACGAGGTTCTTCTCCGCGCACTCGACTGCACGCACCGTCCCCAACCGCCGGATCAAATTCGCCATCGACTGCACGCACCGGAGCGCCTCCTTCTTCTCCGCGCACTCCCGGTTCTTGGCCGTATTTCGCTGTCGCCGCCAGGGGAGACGAGGCCGACGAGGGCACCAACGTTGGTGGTGGAGACGGACCGGGCAGCGCCGGGGGAGACGAGGCCGAGGAGGGCGACGACGTCGGCGGTGGAGACGGATCAGCCACAGCGCCGGTGGCAGCAGGGGCGGCGACGAGCAGAGGCTTTGAACAGGGGCGGCGACGAGCAGAGGCATTTGAAATGTTGTAAAGCGCTCGACTTTTGGTGCCGTTGGATCATCTTCTGACGGCCAGATCAAATTTTGAGCACAGGCAACATCCCTGTGCTCAAGCACAGACTCCTCCACCATCATATATATAACCCACACGTAGAGATTAGAGAATTCATAACATATGATAATCTAAATATATGAAAAAACCCAGGCCAAATGCATATATAATCAATGATCAGCTACGATAATCAAATTTAAGCTTGTTCAATAGATTTTTAGAAGTTCTCATGTTGTCAACCTTCCTCTTCATAACTTTAGTTCAACGCTTCTTCCCCAATGGTTTCTGTATGACATCATTTTTTTATAATCCTCACTATCAAAATTAATTGGGTTTTCCTCCTTTTAACCAACCATACCAGAATTTTATTTAACTTATTTATATATACATACATACACACACATACATACATATATATATAAAATCAATGATCAGCTACGATAATCAAATTTAAGCTTGTTAAATAGATTTTTCAAACTTCTCATGTTGTCAACCTTCCCCTTCAGAACTTTGCCCCAACGCTTCTTCCCAATGGTTTCTTCTACGACATCATTTTTTATAGTCTTCGCTGTCAAAACTAACTGGGTTTTCCTCCTTTTAACACAACCAAACCAGAATTCTATGTAACTTATGCATACGTACATATATATATATACTCATAATATATATTGAATCAGAAATGAGCAATATATTGGACCAAATGCAAATTAAGTTGACAGCTTTACCTCATCATTATTGTTGTAGTAGAGATTATTATAATAATAACAGTAATCTGCAGCTTGATCTTCTTTTCCGTTCAAACTTTCTACATCATTTTCATGCTCCACCTTTTGGTAACACTTTTGGGGCATGAAAACTTTTCTGCAATTACGTAAGCAAGAACATACATACAAGTGACCATGCATCGTGTGTGCAATGCATGACCAACGTCACAAGAGTAGTATTTAGTCTAACACAATTGAGAGCACGCAGTATATATTGTATATATACCGTCACTAGTTTTCCAAAATCCTCAATGGTAGAGATGGCTTTTGTTTCTTCTGGGCAATTGAGGCTGCTGCTTTTCGGTCCTTCGATCCTGGGCAGAGAAGTAACAGTACTAGTATGTTGCAAAGAAGTAATTCATACAATAGTTAAAGCCAAAAACTATGAAAGATGCAGCTCGTATATCCATCAATCTATATATATATAGAGGTGTGCACGTGAGTATATTGGATGAAGTGTGTTACGAATTTCAGTCTTATAGATTTTGCAGCCAAAAACTTAAAGTAAAATTGTGGTTCAACGAGCTCCTTCAAATTGAGAATTCACCTTTTAATGTAATTTATATTTTATCACCCTGTAATATCTAGAAAAATTAACCCTCTCAATCACTAAGTTTTTGGGAACCTTCATGTCAAGAAATGTGATGCACGACTATGATAAGTTTATACATCATCATCATATATATTCTTCATTTTTGTGAATAACCGACTTGAGACACATGATTCTCCGATCTAATTACTGGCCTGCGCAGTTTTTTGATGTTTATAATTGATCTCTGATTCTAAGAACATCTTCGTTACAACTTTTCATAATCAAAGTGGAAAGAATGAGAATCATAAAATGGGTTTAAACCTCTCGTCGACCTCACACTAATTAAGAAATCTTTTTTTCAAGAAATGGCTCCTACACATATGAGAGGACATGTAAAGTTTCAACATATATATATATATATATATATATATATATATATATATATTAAAAAAAGAACTTATATCTTTAAACCAATTGTTCACTCATTATGTTGGATTGGAATTAGAATGTTATTATAGACAATTAGTTTCAAAGAAAATTTTGTAGCCCAGGAAAAAAAACAAAAAAATTATGTAGAAAGCTAATATGCATAATTTTATAAACGTTACAAAAGGTTCATCTTCAAATAGTGGGAGCCCGGTAAAAATTTTAGAAAAAAAAAAGTAAAAAAAACAAAGAGTTAGAGAGACGTAAGAAAAACCTTGTTTGTTTCTATATTCTGCAACGATTATGAGATGGAGAACTCAATCACCAATACAGAGAGTCCAAGAATACAAACCTTGATCTCCAGTACCCTACAGTCAAATTTATGTGATTCCAATTCTATGATTTAGATGTTTTGTGAAGGCATTTATTTATAAGCTGGGGGTAAATCAAATTGGCTTCAATTAAAGAAGATTGGATTTGTCTAATTGATACAATCCTATCTTTACATAATCTTATATTCCATAATTAATAGAAATATAAAATGATTACAAAGATCATTCAATCTTGCTAACAAAATTAAATTATGCTTCAAATATCTTCTAATTAAATGCAAGTATCTGTCACCGAAAGAACCACTTCATTTCAAATGAAAAAAAGGTACTTCACAAACACTGTTTTTGGATACTATATATTGCACATAAGAAAGATAAAAGAGACCAATTATTTGAAGCTCTGATAGGTTGCATGGGAGAGTTTAAATCGTGGCTGTCCGGACAAAGTACCGGCAAGCTGCAACCTTGCACCGGCGGGAGCAGGTGTTATCCATGGATAGTATCATTTTCCCAGCTTCATTTGTGGTGTAGGTGTTACAAATGTGGACTTCACTTGGAGTAATGTGCCGGTTCTTCTGTATTGCCACTGTGTAGCTTCTCTACTGCTACTGGGAACTCTGAGGCTGGCTTGGTAAGGCCATTCTGGACATCTTCTGGCCGGCAAGTCCTCCATATTGAATAGGAACATTCTCAGGGCTTATAAATCTGATTGGAAGTGAAAATGGAATTATACCCAAAACCAGAAACTAGGATATTGATGTTCTTCATGTTCATGATGATTTTTCTGTGCATGTAAAGGTTTTAAAGAACGTATCCTAAAACTTACAGCCACATTTAGCTCCGCCTGGGAGCGACGCCGGCGGAGACGCCATGCGTCTTCACCGTCGATCATCCCGGGAATCGACGGTGGCGCACGCGTCGCTCCTGGGAGGAGCTAAAATATTTTCTAAAACTTATATACGGAGGATTCACGGCGAAGTTAGTGGCATGTGTATTACCATGAATGTTCTCCTGGTGAAGAGAAGTCCTCTTTCTGGAATTAAGGAGTTGTGAGAATTACTCGAGTCTCACTATTACCTTCTAGCTGGGATGGTTTTGTTTCCCTCTCTGGCTTGGCAAACATTGGTTGACCAGTTGAGCAGCGATATAATTAGACTCATTTGTGTTACAGTTCCCTTTCTTTTATCCCCTGGGTGGGATGTATTTCTGATGCTTCTCATGGATTTGCTAATCCTTCCATTCATTTGAAAAAATGATGTTGGAATGAGGGAAAGACAAATCCAATGCTCATCTTGCACTAGTCCTTATTGATGGAAGAATTCTGACAGCTTTTTTATTCGAGACTTCGAGTTAAAGGAAGACAACCCTGCGCTCAAATTGAGCTATATGTACCCAACCTTCAAAACCTATCGAGGATAGTTAAGACCTGCCAACTATGGCAAATTTACTACTGACCTTAATGGATGTTGATCTTGTTATACTTGACAAACCTTACTACAACGTACAATCATTCACATATCTATCACATATGTTGAAATTGGCTGCAAATAGACGAGCACATATGGTTAAATCCATCTAAAGCTCAATCAAAAGAGTTTAATATTTTGACTTCATATTCAATTACTAGCTCACATTTCCGTCCATGTGTTAAGATAATACATTCATATGTAAGAAGCAAAACCTTGTAAAACAAAATTGAATTTACAATAGGCCAAGGACATCATTTTGGTCTTGCAAATTATATCAGTGCTTCTTCTTGACACCTTGTTTATTTTTCCTTCCCTTATTTCCTTTCTTTCCTTTACCATTCTTACCTGCAACAAATTTTCTCCTCTGGATGATGAAGCAGGTTGCAACAAGTGCTTAACGTCATAATATTCCGTTCCTAAAATGACCCTCCGATGCTTTGAGTGCTCTTTCCTCTGGTTTGCGCTTCTCCAATTTATCATTTCTTCCACCGCCATGCTTTACAAACTTATCCAAAATAAAACCCTGAAAGTACACAAACAGGGGGACATAAGGTCAATTACGAAGGGCAGTAAGTGAATATGGCCAGCTAAATATAAACTGCCAACCTCCTGCAGCAATTTCTGCTCTTTATGCTTGCGATTTTTCATGGTGGCCTTTGCGATGTTAAGTGGGACTTTTCGCTTCTTTGAAGGCTGTTAAAATGAACAAGTACTTAAAAATGTTTAACATATAAAGATGATAAATTCAATGACTTCACAGCAGGTGATAAATCAAGAGAGAACCTTACCTTCCCACCCAAAGAAAGAACATTTTTATTCTCAATCTTTTTCTCTCCTTCCAGCTCATATGTGATGAACCTTAGACAAATTTACAGGATAAACAATATCATCAATTAAAAAAAAAGTGCATTGATAAACTTTTCCAAGAGAGAAAGCAATGATTCACTTAACATGTGATGAAAATGAAAATTTTAAACCATATACAAGAAAAAAATAATACTCTGAACTTTGATGTGTAAAAAGATACTAAACTGATGATCATATTACTATAAAATGAGAAACGATCTTGGGCAATATCCTCTCCGAGATATTTCATCTTTCCACATTGGATGAGAAATCTTTCAAGACTGCTGATCCTGGAACCTAATGTGTCTAATCAGGTTTTGCAAAAGTATTTGGAGGAAAAAAGCCCACATGTTTTGCCAAACTTTCCATAAAATTAACAAGAAACTATCCAGCTGCATCAACCTCAAAGAACAAGTGACAAATTTGACAACAAATAGACAATCAGTTTGCAGGGTATAAATGTTGTTCTGGAGCATGGCAATATAATTCTATCAAAAGCATGAATAGAGTAGCATATCTAATTTCTAACTGATAAAAATAAAGTACTGCAGAACCCTCCCACTGTTCTATAAAGTTTTACCCTAAGTTGTATGTCAGGGGTTACCATGACTGAAAGAGGCTATTTTTTTACTGGTAAAGCATGACATCTCTAAAAAGAAAACAAAAACAAAAACGAAAACAAAAACAAAGGAAAAAAAACAAAAAACAAAAAACAAAAACATTCCAACGTTGGATTCCCACCGAAATTGTGAACGTCATTGAGCAATTTCGTTATGTCCATTTTCTCATTTTCGTCTTCCTCAACCGCAGACTCTACTTTCTTAGGCCTTTGGTACATATCTTTAATGCTAGACGACTGCAAAGCAATGGGAACAAATTCGAAACAAAATTAAGCAATAAATAAAGAAACTATTAAAGAAGATAACTGAACGCTATCAAATAAAAAATCATCTAACACCATTTATTTTTGTACATGAGAGAACCAATTAAACAAATAGCTATTTCACACAAACAAGTTGAAAAATAGACAAATTGAAGCTTAACAAGTTACTTCAATAAAACAAACAGTCACCACTCAGCAGCAGCATCATAATGCCATACTTACTCACCATAAAGCAGTGGCGCTCAGCATCCACATCTCGGGCACTTCGTTTGAATGGAGTTCTCATCACCAGTAAATACCTGCTCCCAAAAATAAAAAAATTGAAGATTTTGGATCTTGTAAAAAGTTTTATAGACTTAGAACTATAATTTTAAATACCATACTGGCCATCATACCAGAATTTCAAGCGTATGTATGATTTAACTGGGTCCAACTGGGTTGAACCGAATCTAGGACATTATATCGGGTTAAGTATTAAGTTATATTTTACATATCTTAAAAAAATTGGGAGAACTTCCCCAATTTCTCTAAGTACTGTTTTTGTACCCATATAGAAACAAAGACATACAAATTTAATAATGCATAACAATAATTTCAAATCATAATAGCACTAACATTATCTAGAAACACACAATTTAACGATGCAAGGAAAAGAAAAAAGAACCCGTCCACCACAGACACCATACTTTTAAAAATTAAAAGACAAACATCAGCCAATATTCATAGTCTAGGAACTCTTTCTAATGCACGCCAAAAAAAAAGGAAAAACTCTTGCAGTATAAACGGAAACAATACAAGCACTCCTTTGTGAATAAAGAACACACAAGCTAATTAACCACATGTTGATTTGAACAAATTAACTGCACAGAGGACAAGTAATTAAAACTCATTCAATGATCTAGTAACTAATTAAAAATATACTATAGATGCAAGTCATTCAACAAATAAAATAGAAGATGTGGCAACTAACAAATATCCAATTTTTATTTTTTTCTAATAGGAGACATTGACGAAACTTTAAAAGAAAAATCCTAATAACAGCCATTAAAACACAAGGAAAGAAGACCGGCGAGTCCAAAGACTGAAATTTTTACTGATGAACAGTCGACGAAGCAGGCTGCGGCAGTCGGTAGGCGACCGGCAGTGGGCAAGAGCCGGCGGTACAAGATATACAGAAAGCAAGAGAAGAGTGGATGGTAGCAACAGAGGGGAGGAGTCGAGAGGGCCAGCGATGAGCGGCGATCCCTTCGCCGGCGGCGGGCCGAAGGCTCTGAGCGGGGCTGCGGATTTCGGGCTTAGGGGATTACGGCTATTTACATCAAACCGAACCGGTCGGTTCGAATATTCGATATGACGGACCGGGTCCTCCAATTTAAGGTTTACTAATCAAATCCCGATTAAATTTAATTTAATGAAAAATGGAGTAACGACGGTTGAGAACTTATTCAACCGTATAAAAAATGATTAAAAATTAATTAAATTAACCGAATGGAGTTTAAATATATAAGTTATAATAATAAAAAAACTCGAACCTTTGCTCTATTCTTGGCACATGCAATGTTTGGTACTAACCAGCATTTTGCCCTTTTCCATACAAGGCTTTGGTTAGCAACTGATTTTGAAAGCTTTTAAGCCAACGTGTGATAATTAAGTTTTACAGGTGATATTTATATTTCTATACATAAAAATCATGTTTATTGGCCTTTAGAGTTTATACTAATTTGATTATATTTTGGATTTCACTTTATTCTAATTGAAAATGTATGAAATTATTATTTGAGACGAACACATGTTTGGATGTCTCTCGCAGACATTACCAATGGAGATTCCTAAGTACAGCCAAATTACTTTACTTTACGTTATTGTTTGTTTTAGTATATTTAATAATTTTATTGTCGTATTTTTTTGTGTGATCACTTTATTATTAAAATTTATTTATTTGTGTATAGTACTTTGTAATTTGGGATCAAGTTATTCACCTTCGCCAATTTATGTACCAAATTGCTATTAATATCATTATAATTATGTGTATCTTGTAATCGCTTTTGTGGTTTGATTTGTAAAAAATATAAATAAATTAAACTTTTTAATAATGGGTTGTGTTTTAATACATTACAATAATATGCTTAGGGCAATGCCTTTTGTTTTAGCAACGTTTTCTACTTTTTTTAAACACTTAGCGACATTTAGGTGTCTCTATTATACACTTATATGTAGGGCTATTATACACATATATGTAGGGCTGTTAATTAAGTAAAGTAGCTCGTGAGCATTTGGCCTTTAGTTCGGCTCGACTCGACATAAAACTCGATATTTAAATGTTCGAGCTCAAACTGGACTCGAACTCAAATCCTACGAGTCAAGTTTGAGCAAGGCATTATTCGATTTGACTCAACTTGACTCGATAATATAATATAATAATATGTATAACATCACTTGCGTATTTAAAATAGATTTAAAATCATAAATAAATGTTATTATTGACTACATACTAAATAATGGTAGTGGTAGGGGTGTTTTATTTTTTATTTTTGTTTTTTTATCAAATCTGGGTCGTACTTATAATCGAACGATTTAAATTAAAGTTTGAGATAGAAATATTATTTGCCTGTAGCTAAAATAATCTTTATATATATATATATTAATAAGTTTAATTATAGCTAATTATATTTACTTATATATAATAAAATAATAAAGTAGTAGGATAACTTAGTTGGGAGAGTGTCGCATGTTCAATCCACGCTCACCACATTTTTATTAGATATGCCTTCCATCTGTTAATTGAGCGAGCAACTCGTGAGTTACTTTTGACTTTGTAGTCGAGCCGGTTTCTGTTAATTGAGCTAGCTAGCTCATGAGTTACTTTCGACTTCATAATCGAGCAGGTTTCAAGCTTATCAAAATTAAACAGTGTAAGTATATTCGAACCCGAGTCGAACTCGAATAATATAAAAATATTCGAGTCACTTTCGAGCATATATACTCAAAACTCATTCGATCTCAAGTCGAGTTCGAACGAACTTTGAGCTATTCGAGTTGAATTTGAACACAAACTGAGCTCGACTGGCTCAATCGTTTAGCAGCCCAACTGTATGTCATTCATTCTATTATGACTATTAAATTAAACACTATTAAATATATATTCGGCAACGTTTAATCATTAACCATACTTATAAACACATTGTAAAAACATATTGCAATACAATATTGGTATGTACCCTATCATTGAATTTTTAAAAAATACATCATTATAAAGTATACTGAAGTTTTTTTACCTTATGTTTTTTCTAATTATTGTTATATACCTATTTTCTAATACTGACAGACAGAAACATAAAAACAGTTAATATAGATTCATCAAAAAAATAAAAATATATAGCTAAATTATTATTTATTGTTACCATTAATTTAGAGCTTTCCTTAACCTTTATCTTATCTAAGAGAAA
>JAURVB010006839.1:0-14017 GCA_033002965.1 Piper betle
AATCCTTTGTTTTGGTCTGCCACCCCTTGCCTCAGGGCTGGATGGGCCTGTTCGGAAATATACGGTGTCGGTCGGGCCGGGGCAATCGGGGAGTGACGGGGCTAGGGGTTAGGCTGGGGGCTAGGGGTTAGGCTGGGGGCGGGGTGCGGTGAAAATCGGCAAAAATGGGCTGGGCTTGTGTGGGTGGGGAGTATCGCGGGTGGGTGGCCACTGCGGTTGGCGGTGGGGGATGGCGATTGCGGGGGCGGGCCGGGGTTGGGGCCGGGGCCAGCGGGGGGGTGGGATGGCGTCGAGGGGCCGCGTGAAGAGTGGGAGGAGGAAGAATGGGTTAAAAAAAAAAAAGAATATGGGTTGTTAAAGCTGTTGATGCATTATATTTTCACGCAGTTAAATTATATTATATATATATATATTATCATACATAAATAGAATAATTAAAAAATAAGTTTGAAAATAAATAATATTTTTAAAATAAAATGGTAAATATTAATGTGCAAAAATGTTCATAGCATTTTGTAGTATAATTTTAAACAAACTTATCATTTGCACAGTTAGAAATATTATTATCTATTACGTTTGAGAAGTATATGTTTGCAATGATTTTGTTAATAATAAAAAATTGTTAGTATTTATAATTTTGTTGATAATAAAAAATTGTTGGTAATAAATGTTATTGATCGAGAAATAGTTAGTAACTTGATACAAGAGGGTTGAATTTTGTGTTAAAGTAAAATATTTATAACTTTTATTAGAATTTTCGTAAGGGCATTAATTAGAGGTCGGTCAGTTTTGATTCGACAGCATCTCTTTTATATCTCATATTTATGATGTGGCATTTTCATATTTTTTGCGCGGCAAATTCATTTTTTTCTCGTCCGTCTTTTATATCTTTCGTATTACTCTTCGGCTTTGATTACAGAAGTTGAGTATTTTTAAGTATATATATTTTAGTACCTTTTAAAATTATAAGTCTAGACATGTATTATATAGCCGTATTTGTAAATTTTTACACTTTTCTAGGTTTAAAGAATTTAAAGGTATAGTTATTAGGATCTTCTTGTGAATGGAACCACCCGCGCACCAATCCAGAGCCACTGTCGACCGGTACATAACCACTCGCGTAGTACGGTTATTGGTATTTTCGGCTTCGACTGGCATGTGCCTACTTACATAGAATAGTTATCGAATTTCCCTTATTCTATCTCTCATTGAGAATACAAAAATTACATGTATATAGGTCTGAGTAGGGATTTATATAATAGGCTTGAAATCATCATGAGCTAGATCTGAGTTTTAATAATAAACTCGATGGATCTCATCGTAGAGAGTTTTTAATCCGAAAATAACGGACGACTAAAATGACCCGCGTGGAGTAGGATATAATAAATCTATTATTCAACACGTCCGCTTACCTATAAAAAATTAAATATGATGGAGTATAGAGATAAAGCCAGAAGCGAATCTTAACGGATCTGGTTGAAGCTTCAAGTGTGTTCATGCGCCTAGGCAGTAAGTTCCTACTCTATTCTTACACATCAAACTAAATATTAATGTCCGTTCTTGATGCATTCACATATCTTATAACATACTCACATCAACCATGCATTAATCAAAACATCAATAATAATCAGTATAAGTTTTCCTACTCTACGTTGCATTAGACAGTATGTATTTAGTCTACCTAATTAATTCCTTAGCATTCGTTTTATATCACATAGTCACGCATCTTCACATTTTTATCAACATAAAAATATTTAAGACGTCAGTCATTCAATCCTAACATCGTAACATGTTGTGCTAATAATTATTACTTTTAAATAATTAAATTAAAATAAATTATAACTTGCGCGTCATCGGCAATCGATGTCGACTAGGGTTTTATTGTGTGTTTCGGAGTTCAAATTCAGTACTCGACGACGTCCGAAGTTTAATCAGGTTCAACTTTATGAGTTCGGTAGAAGATCTAGTGGGTTCCAGCAGTTTTCGGGCGACAGTTGTCGGTGGCGGCTACTAGCGGGATAATGGTTGTATGGGGTACTGTTGGCATCGGCTCGGTGAGCCCGTCACGTCTACGACGTTGATGAGGTCAGTGGATGTGGCGGCTTGTAGGAAAGAGGGCAAACAAGGCTGTCGGCGGTGGGGTGTGGAGATCCGACCGTTGTGGTCGGCATTGGGCTCAACTCCAGTCGGGGAAGGTCACAGGAGGGTCAAAGATGTCAAGGTGACTACTGGATGGCGGCGGGAAAGGTTGCCAGCAGCGGGATCGGTGATGTGAGGTATGGCAATGGCAGCATTGATCGGCGGTGGCGGCGGTGACAAACCAAGGAGCAGCGGCATGGGTTTTGGGGGTGAAGAAGAGAAGTGTCGAAGGGGAGGAGTTGGGGGAGAAGATGGTGTGGGGGTGTTTTGTGGCAAACTCGTAAATAAAACTTGACTTGACGCCGACTTAAGTCAAAATAATAACTAACATGTAATAAATCTTAAAAATTCCAAAAAAATAGGAGAAGATATCATAAAATATATTACACACCATAACACTACAAATACATGTTCTATAACTAATAGGCCACCTAAACTGCCCTATAACGTGTCCTAATACATCATTTGGCCTAAAAATATTTTTACGATCAAATGCATAAAAAAATATACTACATATTTTTATATATTTTGATAACTCATTTCTCACCATCTTTTTGACGTTATCATTATATATTCAGGTGCACTTGACCCTCATCACTCATAACTCATAGCCCGTCTCGACTCAGCACGCTTTTCATGAAACTAACTCGACTTTAACGGATTGGTTCGGTAATACAAAACTCTGACACGAGTTACGAGTTTTACAAATATGCTCTTTTTAATATAAGAGAAGCTCGAGCGTCTCATCAAAAAATAGAGATTTAACCCATCAAAATATAATGATAATAATAAGATAATGAATTAAATTATTATAATTTATCTTTGTTATAAAATAATAATGTAACAACCAACTGGATTAGTAAAAGAAGAGGTAGAAAAGATTAAAAGACAATTTTTTACTAGGTAAACCCTCGTTTAATCGAAAGTCAAAATTCACATAGACACAATCGAAAGCTCACTATACCATTAAGGATTACAACACTCTTTACTCGCCACTTAAAATAATTTCATAAAATTACAACAATGAAGAATCCAACTTAAACCTTCTTCACAAGAGTATAAAAGTCACTCTATACACCGTCATCTCTTGTTTAAGGATTACAATGTAAACACTCTTACATTAGAAATGAGTTTGACTTAGATTTAGGATTTGATACAAATTAAAAAAGATGATGGCTATTTACAAACAGATGAACCTTTAGAAATTAAAAGGTCATTTACCTTTTAGAAATTTGAAGAGTTCAACACATTTGACAATGAACTTTACGCTTTCTACAACCTTCATAATTCACTCAATATTAATAGGGCTAAATACAATAACAATCTCCCACGTAAAGACCTATTGCATGCCCCACAATCTTTCATTCTTGAGTTTAAGCTTTCACTTAGGCCGTTTCAGTCCTGACTATAACATTCAATATAAATGCATGAAAGTTGACCAAACTCTCAACTTTTATCCAGCCATCGGTTTGGTCAACATATCAGCAAGGTTTGTGTTGCCATCAACCTTCCCCAATTGCAAAGGTTCATCTTCTAATAAAGATCTAATGAAATGGTTCCTCAAGTGAATATGTTTTGTCCTTGAGTAAAATGTAGAGTTCTTAACAAGATGAATTGTACTTTGACTATCACTAAATAATTTGTAATCAACTCCATCAAAACTCAATTCACTCATTACTATGCTGAATCCAAATAAACTCCTTGCTTCAGTAGTTACCACATATTCAACTTCTATTGAAGATAAAGCAACAACTTTTTGAAGTTTAGAAATACAGCTTAGTGTTGTTCCTCCTATAGTAAAGATTTACCATGTTCTACTTCTATCATTATCTCTATCATCACCATGGCTCGAGTCCACATAACCTCGCACATCAATGTTGTCACTTTCAAAACATAAGCAATACTTTGAAGTACCTCTCAAATACCTGAAAATTCATTTCACAGTTTGTCAATCTTTTTTTCTGTGGTTTGAGATGAATATAGTCATAACTCCCATTGCATATGCAATATCCAGTATAGTGCTAACCACAACATACATGACACTTCTAATGGGTGAAGAATGGGACATTTTTTCTATTTCTATTTTTTTTCATCTATCTTAGTTCCCAACTCTTTAATAGAAAATCTTTTTGCCAACTTCTTCTTAAGATTATTGATTTTCTTCATGCTCGACCCTGCAACAAGCATATCATCTATATACTAAATAAGAATGAGAAAATCCTCATTCTTAAACTTTTGTAGATACGCACAATTATCTGCATTACATCTTGTAATACTAGATTCCAACATGAAACTATCAAATCTCCATGTTTTGATTTTCTTTAACTTCAAATATCTCTGGCCATTGTATGTAAATTTCTTCCTCCAAATCACAATGAAGAAAAATGGTCTTCACATCAAGTTGCTTTAAGTGTAAGTTTTTCACAGTTACAATACTCAATATTGCCCTAATAGAAGTTAATTTTACAACTGGTGCAAAATTTTAATTAAAGTCAATACATTTTTTTGACCAAATCTTTTCACCACAAGTCGAACCTTGAATCTCTTTATACCATTAGCTTCATGTTTTACCTTGTACGCCCATTTAATCTACAAAATTTTCTTCTTGACTGGGAACTCCACCAATTCTTGTGTATGATTCTCTTCTAAAGAAGATATTTCATCACTCATGGCTTGCTCCCACTTCAAGTGAAATTCATTCGGCATAGCTTCTCTAAAACACTTTAGTTCTCGTTCATCAGCATACAAAACATGATATAATGATAAACAAGTTTTTGTATCAACTTTCTTATACCAGTGTTCCTCCTTAGTTGAAGAACATTTTCTTCTGATGAAGAACTAGAGCCATCAAATGCAACTTGTGGTTCCTCATCATCTTCAGCCTTTTTGAAAAACTTTTTGTTCAACTTCATCTTGAACAACTTCTTTTCCTTTTTAAGATAAAGGTATTCTTTTGACTTTGGATCATCAAACTCTATATAGTCTTTTTCTACTATTTTGTCATTATTTTCTTCCATTTGGTTGTTGTACATGCTAGCCTAATTGAATACCACATCTTAGTATCAAATAACCATGTTATTCTTGTACTCTCACAGGTGATAACCATACTCATCTCCACCATATCTAATAAATACGCATTTCTGAGATCTTGAGTCCAATTTCTTTTTCAACTCCTGGTCAATATGTGCATATGCTATACAATCAAACACCTTAAGAAAAGAATAGTTCACAATTTTACCAGACCATACCTCTTTTGGAATGCCATCATCAAAAGCGCTTGGAGTTCGGTTGATTAGATAGACTATCATATCCACAGTGGCTCCCCAAAGTTGCAAAAGGGGACCGGCATGAATCCTCATGCTCCGTGCTTGCTGTTGTGGTGTCCTTGGCATAATCTTCAATTGTCTAATCTCATGAGTAGAGCAATATTCACCAAATGCTCCCCTCCATTATCATAATTGTAAAACTCCCCTCCATTATCAGGCAAAAGATATTTAAGCCTTATAGGACCCTATTTCATTTTCCATAGGAACCTTCCATACCTTAAAGATCTTAAAAACATTCGATTTTTTTTAAAAAATAAATCCATATTTTCCTACTTGCATCATCGATGAAGGTTTCAATGTAAGAATTATCTCCAAAAGATTTTACCAGAGAAGGACCTCACACATCTGATCGTTTCAATTCCAATCTCTTAGACTTCTCCTTTCTTCCATCCTTCATAAAGCTAATTTTCTTATGTTTGCCATACACCAATCTTCACAAAAATCAAAGCTAGCATCTTCTATACCTATTAAAGCATTATTGGACTTCAATATCCTCATTAAGTGACTAAGACGACAATGCCATAAAGTAGCTTTCTCATTTTTTTAGTGGTCAAAGAAACAACATGATCAACATATGAAGAGAGAACATATAATTTTCCAAGTCTCTCACATTTCATCACTACAATTGATCCTTTGATAATTTTCACTATTTTCCTTCAAATGACACCTTATAGCCTTTATTGTCTAGCTTGCTATCAGATATTAAAATTTTCTTCAAATTTGGTATGTGTCTTACCTTTTGTGGAAATAGCTTTGATCCATTCCCCAACTTTAACTAGATTATCCCCTTACTAGCAATCTTGCACTCTTGCCCATTGCCAACGGTCACATATCCAAAATTATCTTGGACATAATCATAGAACCATTCTCTACAAGCAGTGCAATGAAATGAAGCATAAGAATCCATAAGCCAAGAGTCACTTCTTGACCCAGTATGAGTAGACAAACACAAGTCATCAGATTCTTCCTTTGGATTTGCCACATTGACTCCATCTTTCTCCTAGTTTGGGTAGTTTCTTTTAATGTGACCATGCCTGCAAATCCAACACACTATTCTTTTTCCTTTTATATTTTGACCTTCCTCTTTCTCTCGATCTTCCTTTGCTCTAGATTTTGCCTCTATCCTGCCTCTTGCTACCATCAAGAGACAACATTACTTGATGTTCCACCACTACTTACCGTACCACTATCACCAAAGCTTTTCTTCATTAGTTTGTCATTTAAAATTATACTAACTGCATAATCAAACTTGAGAGCCCTTTTATATGCATTACTAATAGCTACAACAACATTGTTCTAGCTATCCAGTAATGAACATAGAAACATCAAAGCCTTAATATCATCGGTAAAGGTAACCTCTAAAGATTCAAGTTGAGGCCAAATAATGTTAACTCATTTAGATGATTTACAAAAGAATTTAAATTAGACATCCTATGATTAAACAATTTATTCAACAAGAAAAGTTCATTTGATGTAGATGAATTTTCATAATACCTTACCAAAGTAGGCATCAAACTTGAAGTAGTCTTTTCCTTCGAGATGTTCAAACAATTGTCTTTGTCAGGCACAATTGGATTAGTGCCAAGGCTTTCCTATCCAACAACTCTCAATCTTGAGTTGTAAAAGCCCAGCTTCTGGGTTTGTGTTTACCAGCTTGTTGCCTTGCCCAGTTTGGGCCAGTTTTGGAGTCAATTTGAGTTAACTCAGTTTTCAAACCATAAGTATGGGGACCAGATGGTTATATGAACATGTTATGGAGGTTGGGTATATCCAATATACAAATGATTGCTTTAATTATGTTACAATAGAGCTTGAGTTATCAATGTATACTTGAGGTATACAGGTTTATACTTGTGTTAGCTCAAGGTTTTAGGGTTAGACTTAAGTCGTACTTGTCGGCATCGATCCAAACTTTCTATATACATACATATATATATATATATATATATATATATATATTGCTTATACCCTAGGTGGACCCCATTGGGCCCATGAATCGGCAAATGACTAGATCTTGCCATGTGGCAAGTCTGATTGGTACAGAGTAAACCCTAGCATTGCCTCCCATTTTTCTTGGATTTTCTCCTATATTTTTAGAGTTTTTTACCCCTAGCGATGTAGCCACTTCGGCTAATCACTGGCAAGACTTCGTCCACCAGGCCGGCACTAATGTGACTGCCTCGGAGTGGACTATTGATCTATACACACCTACGGCTTTGGCACTGACAATGCCGCAGTTGCGGCCGACGATGCCACTTTGTTCATCGATTTCCACCACCACAACCATCTTTAAGGGCATTTTTAGGCTCTAGCCTGGGTTGCAAAAATCCGCTGATTCCACTTAAAATTGGCCGATTTAAATCGGATTGGAACACATCCGCTCGAAAAAACCGATGAATAAGTTAGTCAAAAATCGGTTGTTGAATCGGCCAATTTGGACCAATTCCAACTGATTCACGGTCCATTTCAAATAGGCGTAAATCAGGGAGAATTGGTTTTATGGGTAAATGACGAAAATAACCTAGGTATCTTAATGAATAAATTATTTACTCATGGGCAAAAGTGGAATTGAAAATTTTAAAACCTAAAATCCCTACCTCCCCGTCCCTCTGCCCATCTACCGCCGCCCCCTTCTGCCTTTGCTTGTCCACCACCACCCCCTTCTACCTTGGCTCTCCCTCCGCCGCCGCTCCCGTGTGCCTTGGCCTCGCTCCACCGCCACTCTCGTGTGCGTCACCCCTCCCTCCGCCGCCGACACCTTTACTTCCGGCCTTGCCCCTCCCTCCACCGGCACCGCCCGTGTGCCACAGCCTCCCTCCACCACCCCTATGTGAGCCCCTCCCTCCACCGGCACCGCCCGTGTGCCACAGCCTCCCTCCACCACCCCTATGTGAGCCCCTCCCTCCACCTCCCCCACTTGTGAGTATTTTTCTTAAAATATTTTTCATGCTGTCCTTTTCTATTACTGAAATTTTCATGTTGTTTTGAAATATGCATGAGCATTTGGTGTTCAAACCTTGTTGGATGTCCGCACTGCAAAGAATGGTTGATGTTGTGCAGCATTCAGATTTTAGGAATTAATTTAGATTTCATAAGATAAGATCAGTTGTTGTCATTATCAAGTAACTAAATTCTTAAGCATCAACTTTCAGTATTTCACAAGTAAGATTGTTGATGTTGTTGTCCTTACCTTTGAAAGTTGTCAATCACAAAGGTAAGGGAATAGATTAAAGAGCAATTGACTTAATGTGTAGCATTTTTACTTGATTAGTTAGAAGAATAAATGGGCTGAATGATAATCATTAATTAAGAAGTCTTGCTCTCTTATGATCAGAAAGTTGTGAACATATGTAGCCAAAGCTCTTAGGTATTGTAGCCAGTACCTGCCTCTTCCTTTAAAGCAAGAAATTCACTTTCCATTTAGACCTGTCTTCATGCCAAAATAATTTGTTGTCAAGTGATATTGCTTTTAAACAAGATTCAAGGTGGACTTGATCCTACAAGTTTTAGTTTCCAAGAGTTTTGAATTTGTTTAAAGCTACTCCTGGTTATTGTGACAGGTTATCAGATATTCTTTTTCGGTCTGAAAGAGGCATTGCCAATAATCTGAAGCATGCATATGAAACTATTCTCTACACACTACGCTGAACTTGATTGTGCTCCCTATGAATTGGCTGATGATAGTGGGCTCAGTAGGATTTGGTGAATTCTTAATAGGGTATGAAGCCCATTGGTTAATCCCATAGTGGTCCTCCCTTGCTTGTTTCTCCATACCCTACAAGTGTTGCTCCATGATTCACTCTTGTTGTGCAGTGCCCACTAAATACGCCCTGCAAGAAAAGTAGATGAACTTCAGTTTGATCTAAGTAGAACTTCACATATTCGTAGCCAACTTTATAACAGAGTTGAGGATTTATAACTGTTATGTCCGCTAATTTCTAGTGTTGCTTTGTTTTGTTTTCCTTTTTGTTTGTCTTCTGTTTACAATAATGTTATCAAGTGCTTTTTTAAGTTATTTTATTGTAAAAGTTATTTATCAGTGCCAGATTTGTTATATGGAAGATGGATATTGGTTGGGAATATGATACACTAGTTGACGCATCCAAGAAGCCAAGTAACTTGTAACTTTTGTAAAAAATCATAAGTGGAGGGGTATATCGATTTTGATATTTAGTATTAAAAATGTAAAACTATGCTAAACTTTGATTTTATGGACTTGCATTGATAACTTGTTAATATCATTTGTTAAAGAACAAATGATGATATATCAAACGTCATACTTATGAAATTGTAGTCTTATGATGATAAATAGTCATTATCTTTTGTGCTTATATTAAACTATAAACTTGTGTATTTGTGTTAAGAAATTATGTCATTATGTATTTTATGTATTTATGTTATGAAATGTCAAAATTTTGTATTGGACCGAATCAAATGAATCGATTCTTAACCGATTTAGACCGATTCGATCTGATTCAATGACTCCCTTGGAAACCGATTTGATTCACACTTCGATTCCGATTTTTGCATCTATGGCTCCGACGGGCCACCTCTGGTGAGGCTAACATCTTCACCTCACTGAGAGTGAGATTTTGAGTGCACCCATGACCTCCCCCATGGCCACAATCGCCACCGGTGACTCCCACTTTCTCTGCAGCATTTTCGTACCTTTCCAGCCAATTTTCGGCCAGTTGGCGACATGACTTCGTCTACCACGTCAACCACCACCCCAGACATCTTACCCATCACCTAAGCTGTTGATCTTGACCGGGGACGACCCCAGCCTCACTGTTGTCATGGTTTTCTGACGATGGGCATGCCACTGGCCCAATTACTCGTTTGTGCCCACATTTGCATCCACTTGCCCCACTCACCTGTTTGCTACCCGTGTTAGCATTTCCTACATGTATCCACAACTATGTTTGTGTCCACCCAGTCTATCCTAGCCAACCTTGCTCCTTGACTCAAATAGTAGCCCACTTTTAGCCCATTTCAGCCCGTTTTTTTTTTTTGTTTCCAATAATTCGAGATTACTTATATTAGTTTAGATGTATATTCCCATTATTTGACTCATCTTGATGTTATGATCCTTTTTCTTTATTTATTATTTATTTTCATATTTATTTTTTCATTTATTTATTATTTTTTATGTCTTGTTATTTATATATTTATCGATCATGATGCATGCTTTTATAATTATTTATTTTCATGTAATTTATTATTATTTTATAATTTTATCTACTTATTCATGATTTATTTATTTATTATTTATTTATTGGTTATTTATTCTTTGTCATGTCTTGTTTTGCATGCCGAGTGTTTGTTCATTGATTCTTTGGTGTAGTTGATGTTATTGTTGATGTGAGTACACATGACACCCATGCGTCATATAGAGTTGTTAGCCTTTTACTTATAAATGGGTTCTGATGTAAGTTCCTGAGTTCGAGCTCACCATATATGTGCCACGTGGAGTTTGAACCACATGTCTATTAAGACTCTTTTCAAATTTACCATTTTAGTCCATCATGGATTTTATTTCTAGATCGTAGGATGTGATAAATTGTTATTTTATTAAACTTCACTTAACATGGGCCATCTAGATATTTTATTTTTGCGATTAATAACCCTCGAGGATGAGATCCATCGTGTTGTTTTTGGAATTAGCTCCACCTTACATTGCCTTTGGGCCGAGTTATATGATTCCCATCCTAGCTCTATATATAGTTTTTTATCTAAATTTCAATGAGTTGAAGTTCGTGAATTTGACTTTGTGTATACCATGAGTCGGCCCTATGTAGGTCGTAATGGGCTCTAGATAAGTGAGAGGGTGGTTCCATTCCCCAAGGGATCCGGACGTCTCTGCTTCTTGAGCTTCCACACACCCATAGAAACGTAGAGTAGACGGGTACTATAGTGTACAATGCATGTCTAAGAAATGTAGTATCATAGGGTACTAAAGGCATCTGTTTGAGAGTACTTGGCCATTATGCTCTAGGCTGTTTGGAGAGGGCTTAAATTATGTGCTTTTTCCAGAGAGTGGGACCAATTATTGTTGAGAGAGGCATTTGCCAAGAGTGGCACAACACTAATTCTTTTTGGGATGCTATCAAGTATGCAACTTGATGGCTCTTTAGTAGATGCCCTTTTTAGTGTTCCCATGGAGATTATATATGGCTTTCCTTCTTCGTAGAAATCAGATTTCACTTGCCAGTTTGTACTAGTTATTTTCTAAAGCAGTGGCACTTGTTGCTGATGTTTTTCCTATTATATATGTAGGTCTTGTGTTCTTGTGTTCTTGTGTTCTTGTGTGGTGGGTCGACTTTGGTGAAAGGACAGATAGTTGTTACACGCACTTGTGTTCCGAGCGCCATTGTTTTCTTTCATGTTTTTATCTTAATTTTATGCATGTCAATGTATATTTTATGTGAGGTATCATGATGTATGGTTTGAACAGTTTGCTAGCAGTAGATGAGACATGATATTGGGTCTCCTGATGAGACACTAAGATTTTAGCTTTAGAAGTTGTTTGATATACGTACCCCCTTATTTCATTTATCTATAATTTTGACCTTGCTATGTGTTGAATGATTTCACGTCATGTCATTGCACGTAACTCCCTATTAGGTTCTTGTGTGTGTCCATTCATTCATTCCTGTTGAGTTCGTTGCGCATTAATGGTATCTTCCTTTCTCGAGACACCAACAGGGTTGGATCGGTCCATCTCTCATTTGAGTCTTTCAAATTAATTGATTTAGACCGACTTGTCTCGATTGCAATATTTCTGATCCAGTTCATAGGTGAACTGAAATTAAGGTGTTACAGTTGGTATCAGAGCCATGTCTTGGTCGATTGATATGCAAGACTTATGTTTTGAGCAAGGGTGTGGAGCTGTCCCAATCAAGCTAACAAGTTGTTTCCTTTGGTCTTTTCTAAGGCTTCCAGATTGTTTGCTCAACAAGACCTAATGAGTACATGTTTGCGTTAATAGTTATAGAGGAATTATGGGATAGATTTGAGATCAGGATTTCAATAGATGTCAGCAAGGATCTTATAGGCATGTTATGATAGGCTTAGAGATGCCCTTCCATTGTATCTGAGATTTGGATGTGGTAGACTATCCACATGTTTAGACACTACAAATGAGTTGAATAATGACCAAGAGTACTAAGAGCACCGGGAACATTACAACACTTATCCATCTTTTTAAATATCACCACATCAGTTCTCCTTCCTTGGGACATGGTGTATATTGCATGATAGAGTTATCAGAGATGGTACCTGCAAGAGCTTTGAGTGTGGAGACACTAGCAGAGTTACCTGACACATGAGCTAGACCACCAAAAGCCCTAGACAGATCCATCAGACATAGTTCAAGGTCTACAGTAGACAACTTTGATTCTTAGATAGGTCCTTGGGGATAGAAGGTCCATGGCTATGTCAGCAAACCACGGGCATATTTTGTGATGACGCGAAAAAAAATAAAATAAATAAAATAAATAAAATATATATAATAATAATAATAATAACGTTCGACGCGGGGGATCAAACGTGGGATAAAATTTTCGTTGGCTAGTTGATACGAACCACCCGGTTAATTGCGAAGTAATTTCTAACCGGACGATTCTACTTGAATCGGACAAGTCGACCACATTGTTTATCCATCTGGACCATTTAAGTGAACCATACCGCTAGTACCCAGTTTAAGAGGTAAAGTGAAAGGGTTAAGTGAACCGTATTGATTACCCAATTACCCGATTAAAGGAATTGCGGTGAAAGAGGTGTTTCACAAGCCACTAGCCGTCATTTCATTCTTTACAGAAGGAGAAGGAGGGCGTCTTCTACATCTTTCTCCTCCTTGGACAGATGCTGGCTTTCCTCCTTCGCTCGGGTAATTCCTTTTCCTTTCTTTTTCTTTTGTTGCATGCATACAATGTTGCATAAATCATAAACATGTTAAACATAAGAATCAAATGAGAAATCAACAAGGGAAGAAGAAACCAGGAGGATGTCCAGCTATTGTAGCAGCAGCAACAACACCATCCTCCATCCTTGTGAGTAGGGTTGGACGATGCCGGAGAAGTAGAGAGTGTTCCCACGCGGTGTCTGGTCTAGCCAGCAGAGTCGCCTTGGGTGGCCGAGTCAGACTTCGGCGGGGATGAAAGATGTAAAGCAGGAGGCGTAGGGAGACCTAGGTTGGTGATCGATTGGGAGGTGTTGCTGGCCAGACGTGGATCCGCCACGGAGATGGCAGACTGAGTGGAGTCACTTGGGTGGGTGCCCGGTCGTCACCCTTGATGTATGGGCAGGACATGGTCGCCACGGCTTGCTGGTCCGGCCAACCATGGAATGGGTGAAAATTAAGGTCCCCATGTAGGGTGTAGTCCGAGTTCCATGCGAGACAGCAACGGATAAAGGTTGGATCTTTTTGGTGTTTTTCCAATCAGATTAGTGGGGCAGACAGAAGATGGGACTCTGAGATTGGAGTAGGAAGAGAAAGGACGGGCTGGTCGGGTGTGCTGTTTATGTGGCTGACTAGAATAGTCGCCATGGGT
>JAURVB010006840.1:0-60543 GCA_033002965.1 Piper betle
AGTATGTGTATGTAGCTGAGGTAAGCTGGGCAAGACACCATACCCTTCCCTTCTTTTATCTCCATCCATTTTTTTCTACTCCTTGATGAGTTTTTTGGCTTGCTGTTTTGGCTTTCTAGGGCAAATGGCTGTGTTTGTTTTATGTTCAGGAAATCCAATAAGTTTATAAGTCTCTTACATCATGGGTGGAGAGGCCTATTTTGGTTTTCTTCCCCTTTGATGAATTGTAGCTAGCATAGTAGAGAGGTAAGGTCTTCATCGGCTGCTTGTCTATATTGTTGGATCTTCTGTTGAGTGGAAACTCATCTCACAAGCAGTGTATTTGGGAAATCGTATTGTGCCGATTGCACACTTTCTTGCTGGTTCTTCATCAAATTAACTTTCATTTTGTTCAAGCCTGAGCTTGTATATATATAGTCAATAACCTATAATTCCAAGCAAAAACATATATACATCTCCCCATCTCAACACTAAAATTAAACCTGGCTTGCATTTCTAATCCAATTTCTTGCATAGGCCAAGCAGCCCAAGCCCATGCCATCCCACTTCCTTGGGGGAGGGGGAGTGGGGGGCAACATGTTAAGTTGAGGCGTGCTTTCAGCCTACTCAGAGTTAGGTCGGCGGATTTACTGTTGAGGGCATAGGCAGAGGGAAAATAATAAATTGTAAGGTCTTAGAATTATTATTAGTCGTAATATCTTATAAGCAACTCGACATGGATGAGCGATAACGTGTATTTGTTATTGAAATTTCAGACCATTAAAGATGTGTAATGAATAGTATTTTCTTGCTTATTATTGAGTTTTATAGCTATCTTAGTGGCTTGTATTAATTGTAAAGCCTAATAAACAAGTAAATATTGATGGGTGATATTATTTATTTATTTATTATTAAAATTTTGAACATTAAGGATATTTAACAAATGATATTTTTCTTACTTATTATTGGGTCTTATAATTAATAATAACTATACTAGTTATAAAACCTTGCAACAAATATAAGATTCTATTATTACTCAACCTCATTGAAGCAAAGCCACTGCACCTAATACAATGGCGGGCAATGGAATTAGAATTTTGCCCAATATATAATAATATTTAACAACGCTAACAATATAGCCTAATGTATAATCAATAGACTAAGTTATTTGTTTAAAAGTAATTAATCAAGTTAATAATTTATAATTTATTTTCACTCATAAATATCTTAACTTAATAAAAAGACTAAATTAAAAGATTTTACGCTAATAAATACTATAGTGGGCAATTTCGTCCATAAAGTCCAATGACGAGGCACTAACCCTAAAATGCTGCATTTCTATCTATATATTTCCCCTTTCCTTACCGTATAAGCCTCTTTATCTCTAGCCTCTACCCATACGCCTCCCCGCCCACTCTTTATCTGTGTGCTGGTTGCTGCCCTAGGGAAACTTTGATGCGTTTCTTGCCCGATTGGAGTGCGTAATCTTTGTTTTGTTTCGGTGATGTTTGACAAGTGTGCAGGGATTGTGTGTATCGGTGTTGTGCGGCTCTGGCCATGCGCATCTTGCCGTAAGAGTTCCCTGCCACATTGATTGGTTTATTGGGGAAGATGGGCAGTTGGGCTTCATAATCCTCTAGTTGATCCTCCAACAATCATCTTCCCCACACCTTTACTAATTGATCGGTCTTTGCTGCTTTCCCTCAGATTTTGTTTCTGGGTTGAATTTAAGTCCTCAGGATCCTAGATTATGTAACAACAACGACTACTCTAGGCTGTTTTTGTTATCTCTGAGTCATGCATGTTGTCGTCTGATTGATACCGGCTTCTATGCCAAAGAAGGTAGATTAACCATTTATTGCCAACTTTTCTTTCTGGGTTCCGCTTGAAATATTTATTCACTTCCTCTTGGGGGTTGGGATGAGGCCTTGGCTGCTGACACAGTCGGCATTGCGTGTCCAAATCCACATGACAAATGTTGAAGAAATTAAAAATTCTGAACTAGCCTATAAGTTAATTTTAGCCCCGGTCAAAATTCGAGATCTGAATGTGGTAAGTTTAAATTTATAATGATTGATTAATAACGGCAAGAACAGATTCCTGATTGCAAGTTAATCTCATGACCTTTGGATTTGGATGAGACAAATGTATGTATTTTGATTTGGGTGTATTATAAGGGGGTTTAGTGAGATTCTTGCAGTAGGTTTACATTATAAATAGTATTTAATAACATTTAAGAGTGAATCTTAAGATACACTATTGATGACTGTTATTTCGACCACCCGACCATCCTCATCCCCTGCTCAACAAGCTTCCATCTTGCCCACGACCATTACCATCTCCTACTTCCTCACCGTTGTACTGACGCTAGGCAGATGAAAAATTTTGAAATTCGCAGATTGCAAGTTGCTTCTAAAATGGCAGGCCACAAGGAAAACTGTCATCGTCTGCCTTCTTCTAATTTATTTTCTGCAGCAAAAAGGGTCCCTGACTTAGACCTGTTAAACCCAATAATCGCCATTAGTAGAACTCCATGTAATTTACTGGCACCGGAGACCATAATAAGAAGAGGAATTTTTGTAAACTCCTCCACCCAACCCTTCCGCAACAGCACCAAGAGTCCCTGATCCTGGAACTGTTCGAAACCTTTCAAAGAGAGAAAACAGACGCAACCAAGATGAGATGGGAAGAGAAGCCTGACGATGGTGATGGAGGAGTAAAGTTCAGTGTGGACGAGGAAGAAGATAGGATAAAGAAGGAAGTAGAAGGGAACAGCGTAGGCAATCTGATTCACACCTTTCACGTGTAAAAGGCCTGATTTGGGTGAATCGTATTTGCAAACGTCAATGCAATTCTCGCTTTAAAATTAACTTCTTACTAACGCGTTAATCAGATTTCCTGTGTAAATTAGATGATTTACTAACACCCATGCCATCAATTTTGCAGCAAATAGAATGTGTGATCCTAAACAGAAATGGGTTGGATGAGGATTTGGTCACAATTAACGCAGGTAGAGGTGGTAATAGAAATAATTTGTACGTTTGTCTGTCCATGTTCATCTTTGCTAATAGGCTAATAGATATTTTTAAATAGCCGTACCGGCATCTTTCTTGTCCAAATAATAAATGAATATGGCGGTGGACCTGAGTATGTCGTGCTTGTTATTGTCCATCTCTATTTAACAATCAATAAAGAAGATAGATCTTTCCAAGATTTTTGCATAATTGTTACTTATCACATTATCACTCTATGTTTTGAATGATTTATCAATATTTATAATTGATATGTATGAAAATTTTATTAATAAATTCAATATGAATGTATGAAAATTATATTAATAATCTATTTTTTTATATTTATAAAAATATTTTATTACTTGATTGTCGATTGGTTTGCCCGTTAACCGTTTATCCATGATAGACGGATGTGGATATCGGTGCAAAATGTCGAAATGGGCCTAGATGACATCAATGATTTATTAAATTAATGGACTTGATCCCGGGCGCTTCTAAGCAGCATCCATCAGATTAACGTGACTTGTGTTGTTTATATGGCCAGTCCTCCCTTATCTAAAAACAGCACATGCCTTACTTGTCCCATCTCTCTTCCTCTTAATATCCCAGCACATCATTCTTGGTATGTACATAGCCTTGCAAAAACATGCGGTATGGCATGAATCTCTATTTTAGAATGGCCAATGTGGAAAGACAACAAGTATGCAATAAAATTTAACACAACCGAAACAGGTTAGAATTTGATCGGGTTGGACATTGGTATGCTTTTTTATCTCAGGCTACTACGAAATATCGATAGAACTAAAATGATATTCGCATGAGTACCTATTAGTGTTATCCACTGATGCACATTGTTGTTAGATTAAGAAGGATGTCCCAATGGAGTTAAAATCCAACAACAGCATGTAATTGTAGTTTGTAACTGGTAGTGGTAACATGTAATACAAACCATTAAGTAATCATCCATGATTGACTTAGGTGCAAGCTTTCCTAAAAATAACAAAACAAAAAACAAATATATATTTGGTCCACCATTATTAGTTGTTTCTTGCCATTTAAACGGTCTGTTCACTTGTTTTGTGTATATCAGATGCTGAGAATTGAGAAAGCAACCATGCTTCATCTGCGTTTGTCCTCATTGTGGGTTATCTCGGACAAGTGATTTGGTGTTTTAACGTGCAAGAGGTGGCAGTGACTAGGATATGGATGACTCCAACCCCAATGCCTTATCCTCTTCCACACTTCTTTCCCTACAAATAGGGAATGCCACTCCTCTAACGCAATCGGTGAAATATTGCACTCTTGACTTTGCCACCTCGTTTTATGGCCATAAAATACCCCTCTTAATATTCACTAATAAAGCAATCCGCAAATACGTTTTTTTGTTATCCAACACAAATCCCATCCACCCATTTTGTTTATTTTGCTTAATCCCCGGTCAAATGGCAATTAGCCGATCATAATTTAATATTATGTTACTATATATGCAACTCCATTCATTTCCTTTGGAGGCGCCTATCTGTTGTGTCCAGTTTGATTCCATGGTTGAAGTTGGAGAGAAAATGCTTCATGGATTCTCCCCTTTATCTTCTTCAATGAATCGCTGTGTCGACGACCGAGAACATAGGATTGAAGATGACGATTGCCTCTTTGATTCAACTACTGTATCTGATGAATATACAGCTTCAGGTTCATCTTCTTCCATGGAGTTTATGGATGATGCAAGTACACCTTCATCATATTCACCTTCTCTCCTTGTTTCTAGTGGACCTCTTTATGATCTATCATCACTCATGACCAACCTCCCCATCAAGTAAGTGCCCATTTAGCTACATATGCTTTCGTTTATATTAGAATATGTCAAGAACAAGAAGTAAACAATTAAGTGAATTAATTGACTTAAAAGTTCCGAAACCATATATCTTAATTTCTCCTTCATTCTTTTGCAAGTTCAAGTGCTATAGTTTGATGCTTTGCTTGGTCTCATTTTGTAAAGGAGATAAGTTTTCCTTTCAAAAGGGAGATTATTTTCACTTTTAGAATCAAACCTTAGTTCTTTTGTCAAAACTCAAATTTTTTTTTCAAAACTCAATTGATTACATTCTTTCAATGTGTCTGTTCTTTGTTTGGGTGTCGCAGGAGAGGGCTTTCTAACTACTTTCAAGGCAAGTCAAAATCCTTTGCTTCTCTAACGGCAGTGTTTAGCGTGGAGGATCTAGCTAAGAGAGATGTTCCTATGATAAAGAGAAGGAAGACATGTAAAGGCTACGCTAGCTGTCCGGATGGAATTAGATCTTCCACCGTTGGGGTTTGCAAGAAGACCATTACAAAGAAGCCAATAAGCGGTTCTGGTCTATCCGCCGCGGCCAAGAGACATACAAGGTGCTCCACAGCCAGATCCCCCAACGGATAACGCATAATTATGTTTGTTTTCAATGGAGGATTCTGACAGTGTCTCCCAGTTGGGAAGCATTTGATTTTTTCTTACTTTGAAGGAGGCTTTTGGTGTTCATACCTGACCCAATTCAAGTACTAGTCAGGAATGGAGGATGTAAATAAAAGTATTTTAACGTTTCGCTTTGCCCTATGATGTATATACTTCCTAATTGGTTGTCCATTCAATGTTCTTTTTACCCAAGAATGTTTATTAATAATGTTAACAACTCAATTTATCGTGTAAACGTAATTTGAGGTCAATTGGAGACCCATAAAATGTAATAACTCTTCCTTCAAAACACAATAATTCAAACAAGTGTTTTAAAAATCATACCGAACCGGCCCGACCCGGTATACTGCATATGGGGTTGAAATCTGGTTTGGCACGAGTCATTGGACCAGACAAGCAGTTACACTTACACCTCATTTTTACCCAGTTTGAAGAAAAAACCAAAATCGATTGGTTCGTATATACCCGCCCTGTTTATGTGTTTTGTCCAGTTTTGACAGCTTTTACACGAGTTTACATGGATCGTGTTTTATACAGCCGACACCAACCCCCTCACGCCGATGGCACACTTCCAGGAACCCTGAACGTTCACCCCCTTGGATTATTTCTTCTTTCAACAACAGCAGCAGCGACACCTTGTGTCGGGCTCGGGACATCGACGACAACGCCCTCCTCCCTTCAATGCCGACGCCAACGCCACCTTCCCTCGTTGATTGTAAAGGACATGACTTTTGATGAATTAAATCTTTGTTTTCTTCTTATCTTTGTTCTTTGTTCTTCTTCCTATTTTCTAGGGAGATCTTCCTGGGAGCAGGGTTTAACCACTGTCCCATCCTCCATCATCTCAACCATTTCTCCAACTCCCTTCAGATTCCAGGCCAATCGTCTCCTCCATGGCACCAGCCAAGCAGGGGAACAAGCAAGGAACTAAGGGGAAAGAGGTCATCGTCGACCTTGGTGAGGAAAATCCTACCAATTTGGCATCAGAGCAAGGCGAGGGAGGTACGAATCCATCACCAAACTCGATTGAATTATCTCACATTAAACAGATTCAGGATTACTTGATTACTGCTGTTGCTGAAATTTCTACAAAACTCGACATGTTAATGCAATCGAGAGTTGAGGTTAGGGGAATCTGGATAATCGTGAGGGAATTGGGACATCTCATATGAGAGTTCCTGTTGGGTTGGATATTGATGATCAATGGCAGGATAGTCGAAGAAACACCCAAAGGGACGAGCAGGTGAGGATGTCGGGAGGAAGGATTCCACACGCTAGACTTGGAGAGGAATTTCCAACCATGTCTTCAGGGGGAAAGTTTCAGCAAGAAAAGCACAGATCAAGGGTGGAACCTGTTCGTCATAATGTCCAGGAGGGGTTTCATCAAATTGTGCAAATTGAGGACTGCTTGAAGGGATCCAAACTAAGCTTTCCTAAATTTGATGGGGCAAAGGATCCCATCTCATGGTTTAGTCGAGCAGAGAAATTTTTCAAGTTGCACAATATCCATGAAGCATTGCAAGTCGAACTAGCAAGCTTCCACTTGGAGGACGACGCCCAGATTTGGTTTGATATGCTGCAACAACATCAGGAAATGGTTTCTTGGCAGCAGCTGAAAGAGGCCATGAACTTGCAGTTTGGACCCTCGGATTATGAGGATTTTTACGGCGATCTCACTCGATTATCTCAGGATTCTTCAGTCCAAGAATACACTGCTCGATTCAATAGATTGGCGTCAAGAGCTGGACATATGACCGAAAAACAGAAGATTAGCAGTTACACTTGTGGTCTCAAGTCCCAGCTGCGAATGGAGGTGAAAGCAAGAAAACCGGAGACTTTATTAGATGCACAAGGACTCGCAAGACATTTAGAGCATCATGTGAGTCAGAGATTGCATACATATGGAAGACAGACGAGAGGAAATTTTCAATCCACAGCTGTTTCCTCTCAAAGGGAACACAGTTCAGAAAGCAACAAAGGTGAAGTAGCCATGGGTGCAGACTTGCAATCTAAAAATAACTCCAGGCAGGAAATTCAGTGTCGAACAGTTGCAAGAACGGAAAGCAGCAGGACTATGCTTCAAATGTGATGAGAAATTTTTCCCTGGACACAAATGCAAGCAGCTATTCAACATTGAAGTCGTAGGGGAAGATGATCTTTCAGAACAAGATGATAGTGAGCAGGAAGGGGATTCAAAGACTCAGGCAATCTCAGTTAATGCATTAACTGGTGCCTCCACAGCTAATACTATGAGGTTATTGGGAAACGTGAGAGGACACCAAGTAACAGTGCTAATTGATTCGGGAAGCTCACACAACTTTTTAAATACCAGTTTGATCCAGAAATTGAAGCTGCCGGTGCAAACAACCAAGGGCATAAAAGTTCAGCTTGCTACTGGCAAGAGAATAAAATGTGGAGCACAGTGTGTGGGCATTGAGTTAGATCTTCCTGGGTATACAACGGTATCGGATTTCTTCATCCTTCCGCTGGAGGAATTTGATGTTCTTCTTGGCACCCAATGGTTGAAGACATTGGGACCCATACTATGGAATTTTGAATTCCTTACCATGTCGTTCACTGAAAAAGGCAAAACAATAGAGCTGCATGGCCAGCCTATACCCCTTAGTCCGTTGGGTGATAAGAAGAAACCATCACATTCATTATCAACTCGAAATCATGGGTTGTTAATGACTTTACAGGTGGTCCACTCCATCCCGCACTTCCCTTCTACTCCTCGACTGGCGACTACTTTATGTTCAACCTTGGGGACAAGGTTCTTGTAAAGGGGAGGGTAATGGTATGAATAAAGTGAGTAGAACGAAAGGGCGTTACGGGGCATTGCGAGATCCATGAATTCGAGGTGAATAATGAGAATAAATTGTAAGGATGAATTCGAGGTGAATAATGAGAATAAATTGTAATGGGGGAAAACTAGGAAGTGTGGCTATATAAGGGGGAGAGACTGATTGTAAAGGACATGACTTTTGATGAATTAAATCTTTGTTTTCTTCTTATCTTTGTTCTTTGTTCTTCTTCCTATTTTCTAGGGAGATCTTCCTGGGAGCAGGGTTTAACCACTGTCCCATCCTCCATCATCTCAACCATTTCTCCAACTCCCTTCAGATTCCAGGCCAATCGTCTCCTCCATGGCACCAGCCAAGCAGGGGAACAAGCAAGGAACTAAGGGGAAAGAGGTCATCGTCGACCTTGGTGAGGAAAATCCTACCAATTTGGGGGTGTTGCGATGACCAAGGTCGACGATGACCTCTTTCCCCTTAGTTCCTTGCTTGTTCCCCTGCTTGGCTGGTGCCATGGAGGAGACGATTGGCCTGGAATCTGAAGGAGTTTGGAGAAATGGTTGAGATGATGGAGGATGGGACAGTGGTTAAACCCTGCTCCCAGGAAGATCTCCCTAGAAAATAGGAAGAAGAACAAAGAACAAAGATAAGAAGAAAACAAAGATTTAATTCATCAAAAGTCATGTCCTTTACAATCAGTCTCTCCCCCTTATATAGCCACACTTCCTAGTTTTCCCCCATTACAATTTATTCTCATTATTCACCTCGAATTCATCCTTACAATTTATTCTCATTATTCACCTCGAATTAATGGATCTCGCAATGCCCCGTAACGCCCTTTCGTTCTACTCACTTTATTCATACCAGAGGAGAACTTCAATTTTGAATTTTTTCTTATTTGATACATTTCATTTTATTTAAGGGCAAGTTTATAATGACTAATGATTTATTTGTAGTAATTTGTAGGTTGGGATGATGAAATATGAATGCAACGATTAAATGAATTTTGAATTGTTGGTATATTTCCATAGTTCTATGAATAAGAGTTTTTTCTCTTCTTTTTCCCAATTGAAATGGTGTGTACACTTATAAAATGAATTTACTTAAATAATGATTTATTTGTGTATATACTGATTTATAAAAAAATTGTTGAATGCATGACGAAATTGTGCAAGTAATGTATACAAATTAGGGGTAATTATTTTGATATGTGAATACTATATAATATATAATTATTGTGAAGGATAATGTTATTGTTTTATTATGTATAAAATAAGCGAAACCCTCGTAAATTTTACTCGTCGAAATATCATAATCTATAAATAAATTATTGAATCTGATACAACATACCAAATCCCATTCAACCCGATTGAACTAGTTATATCATGCACCAGTAAAAAATTTAGTACAATCGTCGCTCTCAATTTTATTACATTGATTCAAACTTAAGTCGAATGATTTCAAACCTTTTTTTAAAAAAAGGTAAGTCCAATCTTAGTTAAGGTTAACAAACAACTTTACAAATATCAGGATATAAAACTTAAAATTGTGCAGCTTGGTTTCGATGACACAAGAGTTGTCACTTGACTTAATAGGCAGTGTTTATAATAATCAAATGACAAAAAATTAGAGTTTTTCTTTAACACTGGTGACAAAACTCATAATAGATGCTGCACAATTGGGGATGGGCATTAGCCAAAATAAGATAATCCACGTCAATTAAATATTTATGGGCAAAAAAAATCATTCATGTTTAGTTATAAAGTGATTTAACTATGCTTGAATTAAAAAAAATTACTATATGTTATATCGTTTAATTGATTATTTAAAAAATATGCCTCACTCTCTCACAAAAAAAAATCTGCAAGCTCCACTCTCTAAATTACCTAGCTCAATAAAATAAATATAAAAATCGCTAATTTTTCTTAGATATTTAATCAATAAACACCATGTTGCTGCGAGCAAATTTAAACCCAAACATTTGCTATATAATAATATATTAAAAAGAGATTTAGTTTATGAATTCAGTTAATCAACAAATTATTCGGCCAAACAATATTTTTTGGTATAATATTAATATTTTTCAGCCAACAATGCAATCATTTAAATTCGGTGACAATCACTTCGGACGCGGTGGGCTCTTAATGGTCACTCGGACATCCGCATCGATCCGGATCGTCCAGTAAAAAAGGGGCGTTTCTTGACGAAGGGGTAGGCTCGATCCTTCTTCAACCTCTCGCCCATCTCTTCACCCCTAAACCCTTGTTGGTGCTTCAAATTCGGTTGCTTTATCGATCGGTTGGATCGGGGAGGGAAGCGGGATTGTTGGCGGTGATGGGTTTCTTCAAGAGCACCTTCTCCTTGCTCGCCGGCACCGTCTGCGGGATCTACATCGCCCAGAACTACAAAGTGCCCAACATCAAGCAGGTCGCCTACACCGGCGTTTCGATGCTCAAGGACCTCGAGCAGAACCACCGAAAGTCCAAGAAGAAGGACGACGATTGATCTCTCCCCTCAGGTCTTCGCTTTTGATTTTGATGTCGCCGTCGTCTTCTTCTTCTTCAGTTTTGTGTCCCGGTTGGGGCGTGGTTATTCGATTGATGTTGCGGTTGGATGGAAGATTTTTCTATTTCTGGGTATGGAGGGTTTTTGACGATCGGAAAGGCGGATTTTTTTGTTTTGAGTATAATGATGAAGGATTGCTTTTTTGGCATCCGATGGTTCTGCTTGAACTGCTAATGTGAAATGTTTAGATGCTTATTGGTAGCCAAAAAATTATATGCATTTTATCTGTTTAAAATGATGGAATCTTTCTCTGTGCTCGCAACTTGGTTTAGAAGAATGGGAAGTTTCATACTTTTGATGGCTGTTGATTGGGAAGAGAAGTTCTACTTAGGGAATGTTATCTGCGATGGCGCGGTTGGTTAAATAAACACCGCTGCTGCCACCAGCAAACTCGAAACCTTGGGTTTTCAATGGTTCGCTATTTTCTTGTTGTGTTTGATTATTGAGGGTTTCAGCTGAATTTTTTGATTCCATCCATAAAAATTTCAAGAGTAATTTCGAAGTTTGTTTTTAAATGCAAATATGTAATGGATTACACTTATCAAAGATTTCATTGTTCTTACAAGCTAATTCTTGTGAAGTACTGATTAATGCTGGAATTTTCACCAAAACAGTATTTTCATGAGCGGCTAATAATTTATTGGTCTCTCTTTGTTTGTCTCACAGTTGCGCAAAATGTTCTTAGATCATCAGGTGTTTTCTTCCAATTATAAACTGAAGCGATCAGTTTTATGAGTGAATGGAGTTGTTTCTATCTATTTGCGTTTGTATGTGACAGTGCACTTCGAAGCAATATTTGTTCTATTCTCATCTGTTTTTCTTTTAAAGCATTCAATTTCCAATCTCCATCTTTAAGTGCACAATGAGGAACTTTCATGATTTTTTCTGACTTGTTTCCCGCTCAAGCAACTGAAATGGTTCTGCTATAACTGAGCTACTCTTTTATTAAGATATAGACAGTATCGGAGGTAGGATAAATTTTGAATAATACACAGACACCTATCTTTGTTGAAGTACTTTTGATTTTTGAGTGAAAATCCGGCGACATTGTTATTCCTTGCATCATTAGCTTTGTTAGACAGTTCTAACCATCTAAGGTGACTAAGTAGATCTGCTGATGGAGTTCGTGAACTATGGTTTAGCATATCAGGGAACTACTACATTCGTGAATGAATAGGGACTGGACAGAGAAGAAACCAAGTTTTAGTTTGAAGATTACCCTTGTTTTTTTAAGAAGTTTGTGACGGACAATGGTTACGGTCTTACTGTTGCTAGGTGAGTCTTCTGTCGGGATCATAATGACAAGACTAACTTACTAATCTAATTGACTTTTTGCTATCTATAACTTTGTTTGTAAGTTATTCCCTTAGTCTAAATGGAAAAGGCTTATTTGAATATTTGTCTGCTTCACCTAGTAATAAATGTGTTCTCTTTTAAGCTTTTTTGCTTGTGTAGAAGTTGCTCTTTAGTGGAGGTTTTGTTAAGTTGCCATATCTTGGCATAAATCAACTATGATTTTCGAGTGGTCAATTTATTGAATTATTGCATGGATGCATGGCAATCCCATCTTCAGAGCTTAATGATCCGAGTCATCAGCAATTATAATTAGCTTTGCCCTCTTCACAGGTTAGGGCCGGGTTGCACGAATCGGGGCCGATTTAAATCCGATCGGCATCGCGCCGATCCGATTTCGGGGCCGAATCGGTCCCCGAATCGCCCGAGTTTCGTCTCATTCCGACCGATTTAACTCGGAATTGGAATCTGCCGATTTAAATCGGAATCGGTTTTTTAGAAAATTACTAAAATACCTTAGGTATGATTTTTATTAAATTATTTAAGCATGGGTAAAATGGTAACTTGGATTTTAAAACCTAAAATCAAACCCGCTCCCCCCACACCGCCGCCGCTCGTCCCCTGTCGCCGCCCGTTTCTGCCCTCCGCCGTGTGTCCCTGACTCTGGGCTCGCCGTCGACCGGGCTGCCGACCTCGCAATGTCGCCGCCGACGTGTGGCCGGACCGAATCGGGCTGTGACGCACGAATCGTCGCCGACTCGGGCCGTCGATTGATCGTCTGACCGTGCTGCCGACATCCTCCGACATGGCCGCTGCGAGACTCGCCGCCGACCGGGCTGTCGGCGGCGGCGGGGGTAAAGAGCGGAGGGTGGCATTCTCGTAATTAAAAGTTGACTCGAGTCTAACTCGAGTTAAAAATAATAATTAATTCTAAATAATTTAAAAATCTTAAAAAATATTTAAAAATATCATAAACTATAATACACAGAATAATATCAAAATAACATCAATACCTAATCTTAATATATTTATATTATGAATTGTCAAATTATTATATATGACCGATTAAACTAATTTGGACCGATTCAACTGAACCGATTCCTGAGCCGATTCAGACCGATTCCGATTCCGACTCCCTAGAAAACCGATTCCGATTCCGATTCGATTCATGCAACCATGGTTTAGGGATGCATCGTTGGAATATGAATATGTAATGAAGATGATAGATCTAGGATCTTGTAGTTCTCTTTTCTATATGTTATTAATGAAATGAAAAAGCGTTTCTACGTTGCGTAAAATTTATGATATGTAGCTTTGTAAAAAAAAAATTAAAAAATCTGGTATGTACATTATTAGGAGGTTCATACAATCCATGAGATGTAAATTACGTGCTTTACAGCACGAGGACGTTTCACCGTTGCATATTACAAATAAGAATCAGACGTGACATTTGTTCGACTGTGTGATTCTAGGATAAATCCGAATTATAATCTTTTGTAAATTGTAGTGCAACGAGAACCACATAAGATGCTCTTAAATGCATTTTCTTAATTATATTAGAAAGATAATTACATTTGGTTCAACCATTTATGCATATAATTTACATTGATTGCTTGACATAATATATATATATATATATATATATATTATTATTATTATTTTATTAAGGCCCGATACATTGTCGCCGGTAAATCCCATGCACGGCCGCACGGCACAATCATTAGGAGTGTGTTTTACTTCTGAGCTGACAGCCATGTGGGCCATGCGGGCATCCAATTGGGCCAGGAGAAGAAGCACATCTCTTCTCTCTCTACTTCAATTTTTTTTTAAAAATATTGATTAATTTTTTTCCTGAATGCGTTTTATACCTTTCTAATGTTATATATATGCTACAATTTATAAACACAATTTTTAAGATTGTTTACTAGTTAGGTGCAGGACTTATAAAATTTATATTAATTAATTAATACTGTAATTATTTAATATTACAATCAATTAATATTTTTTTAATAAAAATTAGTAAAATGGGGGAAAAACTAAGTTATTAGAAAAGTATAATTATAAAGTAAATATTTTATTAATATATTATTGCTCGTAATATTTTTTAATGATAAAATTAATAATTCTAATAATTCTAATTAGTTGCTTTTATTCCGTGTAAATTGTAAACAAGACTAGTTATATCTTTCCATCTTTTTCAATATTAATAAATTATCAATTTTATTACTAATAAATTATTAGCCTTTTATAGGAAATAGAAACTAGGAAGACTGAGTTTAATATTGAAAAATCTTAAATAATTCACTACTTGAATATCTATGTACCTTTGCAATATTATTTATTGACTTATATGGGGTAGCTACCTTATTCAAATAGATCTATTTAGTTTGATAGATTACAAGAAAAAATTTTATTTTTTTAAATTATAAAAATAAAGTACTATTTCTCACTTGTGTTTGGGTTTAAAAAAATGAAAACGAGGGCCACTTTTTCTTTTCTGCATTTCTTTACAAGTTATTGGGGAAATAATCTGTGAATGGATTTTCTCATAGGGTATGCTTCATGGAAATCTTTTTTATATCAAACCATTTTATTTTGTTTCAAATAGTCCAACTTTTTAAACAAATACACTTTTTTTTATTTCAAAATTTGTAAACCAAACAAAGCCTTGAGTTCACGTTAGGTTTGTAATGATTAAAATTATTATTATTATTTGTGTATTATTGTAAAATATAACTTATATTTGAAAGTACTATTCAATAACTTATTCCATCAATTCAGGTTTTATAATATTGACACATAGCCTGGATGTATGGTACTTTGGAAACATTAAAAGATCATCGTTTATAATTAAGAAATTTTGTGATGTTTTAGTCTCAATACATTGTACCTCTTGTTTATTAAATTAATAATTATTTTAATTTGTCAAGACTAAGGTATTAACCTTTTTTCAAAAAAATTAAGGGATGGTATTTTTTTTTCATTCTCATCAAATTTTAGCATGTGGTGCGTTGCAATTTATTCTAATCCCATAATAGTTTTGTAGCCCTTTTAATACTTATTTAATTATTATTGTTATTATTATCATTATTTATTAGAAAAGAATTGAACTATAATTTTATATAAATTGAGATTTAAAAATATTTTTTTAAAAATTAATATATATTTTCATTATATCATCAAATTAAAAATTGTTACTTAGTAATATATATTTAATTTATTTTTTTCATATTATATATATATATTTATTTACATATTATTTTTTATTATTAAAAAATATAAATTCAAATTTTTCGAATTAAAAAATCTTTTGAAAAGTAAATTCTATCTTGTTATTTAAGTCTTTTACTTTTTAAAATTAAAATTATTTTATTATTTAAATGCAACGATATTTTTTGTTAATTTTTTTTAAAAAAATATAATATTTTTATTAATATAATGTAAAATTTTTTAAAAAAATTATACATTCTTAAAATGCATTATTAATTAATAATCCATATCCTGCGCGTAGCATTTTACACTATAGTAAGTACGTACGATAGCAAGACGGGCCATTCCAAAATGAACGGTCCAGATTCGAATTACGAGAACCATCCAAACAAGATCTTCGGTCGAATTTCACCGATCCATTCGTCTCCGTCCCCTCACTCGCTCCATTTCGCTCTCGAAATCTCGTGTGCGCGAAAATCGACTCCATTTTCTAGGGTTTAGGCGTCCTCCATCTCCCGATCCCCCGTCGCCACAACCGCTGCATCGGAGCTTGGTTTTGGCCGCCGGCGACGGGTTGTGGGTGTTGAGTTGGATTGAGGATTGTCTTTGATCTGCGCGTTGTTTGTGTTATTTTTTGGGGTTGTAAGTCGAAGAAATGGTGTTCCACATCCAGCCGTATGGGGTGCAGGCGATGCTCAAGGAAGGGCACAAGCTTCTCTCCGGTTTGGACGAGGCCGTTCTCAAGAACATCGACGCCTGCAAGCAGCTTTCCGTCATCACCCGGACGTCCCTCGGCCCCAATGGTATGCTTTCGCTCCTCTTCCTTGTCATTGTTGGTCTTTGGTTAGAGGACTGGATGGTGGCTTAGATGGTTATCAAAGGGTATGATGAATATTGTGTTGTGCGTGTAGTTTTGATGGTTATTGTATCGTGGTCACTTTCTTATTTTTTACTGTGGATGTCAAACATTGATGCTTAGGCATTTCTTTCGACTGGTAAGTGTTATCTTGTTTGCACTTTTTTACATTCAGATGATCCCTGGTTGTTTTTTTTAATATCGAGAAACTATCGTGTTGGTATCTTTTCCTGCTTGTATAATGTGTAAACATGTCAAGCACCCTTGTGCAATGTGAAACATGGGTAAAATAATTGCACAGCTTCTCTTTTGCAATAGAAAGGCTAAAAACTAGGTTTGTACGAATTTAGTGTTCCAATTCCCATATATTGGAGGTTTTTCAGTCACTGACGTCATAGCCCTAAATCCTTAAATGTGACTAGTTTCAATCTGAGAAATTGTTTTGGATGCAAAAAATACTTATTGAAATTGTGTTCATTGACGTTTGCCCTCTTGGTTCTCGGATTCGCTTCGTAGGGTCTTTAAAAAAGAGATACCGGAGAGATCTCAGAAATGCTGGAATCTCGGATTTATTAAGTTAAATAATTATTTTATACATAATACATACTAATTAAATAAATATTTAGTATAAATTAGTATTTAACTAATATTTTTATTCATAAAATCATAATTAGATGATCTTTTAACATAACAATACCATTGGATTTTATGTATTATTCATAAAAGTTGCATACCTTTGTTTCTGATTTTATTTTATTATTACAATTTGTAAATTTTACATTTATAAGTTAAACTATATGCAATAAATAAATTATAAAAAAATATTTATAATAAACATTTACAATAGGAAAATAGATTTTTGTAAAGTAAACATTTATATAAAAGTATTAATTTTTGTTTATAAAAACAAAAGAATTTTTTTATTTTTTAAAAAAAGCTGTTTTATTTAATATATATAAAACATATATATATACCCTCCCTTCTCTGTGTTGCTGTCTCCTCCACCTCCCCTGACTGCCTGACCGCCTCCTCTTCTAGACTCCAGCCGACCCCCACCCCTGGTGTGGTCTCCCACCAGCTCTGCCCCTCAGCCTCTTCCGCTCCAGTTCATTTCCCCGCCTCTACCTCCCCCTCATTGCCTTCCCTCTCCCCTTCCCCTTTCTCTCGCCCTTCCCTTCTATGGGAGGTGTTCCGTCTCGGACACCTCCCAGACCGAGATCTTGCCGAGAACTTGATGAGATCCCGCGGGAAGGCAATCATGATGTTCATGTGACTTCCTTTTCAGTAGGACAGTAAGATTTGTTCTTTTGAGTTATAATTTAGTGTTATGTTTAGTGTGATGTGATCTCTCTTGGAGTTTAATTTGACTTAAGGTTTTTTTAAGGTATGAATAAGATGGTGATTAATCACTTGGATAAGCTGTTTGTCACAAATGATGCTGCAACAATTGTAAATGAACTCGAGGTGCAGCATCCTGCTGCCAAGATTTTGGTTTTAGCGGGAAAAGCGCAGCAGGAAGAAATTGGAGATGGGGCTAACTTGACAATTTCATTTGCTGGTGAGCTTCTTCAAAATGCCGAGGAGCTTATCAGAATGGGTTTGCATCCTAGTGAAATAATCAGTGGCTATGCGAAAGCTATCAATAAGGTTTTGTGTTATGATAATATTTTAAGTTTGCTGGATAGCTGGTTTCTTTTCTCTAGCAAAGAAAGTATGTTAATTTTTTTTTTTAATCACTGTTAGGTGGTTGAAATCTTAGATGATTTAGTGGAGAAAGGTTCAGAGACAATGGATGTTAGAAACAAAGATCAAGTTGTTTCTCGTATGAAAGCAGCTGTTGCTAGTAAACAGTTTGGACAGGAAAGCTTATTGTGCTCTCTTATTGCAGATGTGAGTGCATGCTGTTCATTTGTAGATGTGCATGTTGTAGTCAACTTTTCTTCTATGCTAGACATTTGGTTGATGTATGCACTGTTCTTTCAGGCATGTATTCAAGTCTGTCCTAAGAACCCAATGAATTTCAATGTGGATAATGTTCGTGTAGCTAAGCTTCTTGGAGGTGGTCTGCATAATAGCTCAGTTGTTCGTGGCATGGTTTTAAAAATGATGCAGTAGGAAACATTAAAAGACTGGAGAAGGCGAAGGTGTGGATGCAATTTAATGTTTCTTCTCTTTTTTATCATTTATTATTTCTGTTAGATTGTTCATCATCTACTTAAATGTGATTTGCAATAAATTACACTGTCCATTTTGAACGATTTGTAGACTACTGCTGACCTCTATGATTTAGGAAACCGCATATAACCCATACTATGTTTTTGACAGATTTACTCATAATGCATCATTTTTTCTGTATTCTCCAAATTTTGAATTTCATTCATAATAGTTTGTACAATTTAAGCTTGCTTTACTTTTTGAAAAAATTCTGTGAGAGGGGTTGTATAATAGTTCTGTTGTAAGGTAACAATTAAAAGGAAAGAAATGCACTTACAAGAACATAGGATGGTGGTGAATTAAAGTCTGTAGATTGCATTGCTGCTGATAGTGGAAAAATTTCCATCATCCATCCATGTTGAACACAGCCACAGCTTCTCAGGAAAAGTTATCCTTATTATTCTTTTCCTAGATCACTAGCTCTTATAAGATTGCGAGACCTTGGGCTTGACTTCTTGTATAAGCATCAGAATTAATCCAATAATGGTGAAGATACTTGTACTAGTATTGTCTCTCCCTCTCTTTCTCTCTCTCTTATAGTACTTGTGGAAGGACTTATTTAGTAATGAATGTGCGTTAATGGGTTGCCAGTTGATGCATTATAATGATCAAGATATCATTTTCTTAGCATTAAAAGTCATGTCTTTCTTTAGTGGTCAACAATGGGTTTATGTCTTCAATCTGGTTGTTATGGTTTGGAGAGTTGTTTAGTTATCATTTACTCTGTAGCATTATGTAAAAGAGTTATTTAATTTCTCCAGATAGCTGTCTTTGCTGGAGGCGTGGACACATCTGCAACAGAAACGAAAGGGACTGTTCTTATTCAAAGTGCTGAACAGGTGCGTACTTATTTGTGGTAAAATATATTTGTTGGTAATTTTATTTATGTTGGTTAGTTTTATATTCACTCTCTTTTTATGGAAAAATGAGGACATAGATTGTATAATTACTGTTCAATTTCTTGTTCAATCATGTCCATTTTCTATAAAAGCATGATGATGTGACAAGTTTCCATTTTGGGTGCATTGTTTTTGATAGAATGTTTTTCGAGGATGCAAAAAATGAAGGATCAAAATTATCATAATCATATAATAATTCTTACTTTATGTGAATCTTCAATTAAGAGTGACAATCTGATTAAAAACATTTCTTCATTTCATTGACTGCTACTTTTTTGACTCCTACGAGGAATTGAGTACAATATACATTTTAACGAAATGCATCTTCCCAAGTTGAAAACAGCTTATTGTTATTGAATTTTGTGATTCCTGTACTCTATTTTTGGGTACTCGTAGGTAGATATTTGGTATGCTTTTTAACTGGCAATATATATTCTTTGGGGGTTTGGTGAAACTGCTTCAGATAACTTTGATTTCTGTATTGTATGTGTATTTCCTTGTTGATGTAGTAGATTTTTTTCTTGATAATGGCATTATCATCCTTTAATGTATCATATGACTGCATCGAATGTGTGTAAATTTCTGTTTGCTTGCTTGTTGTGTCCATTTGTTTTCTTTACTCACATAGAGGAAGCTGTTACATTCTAGTTGGAACTTAACTCTCATAGGGAATGTCTGTTATTACAGCTTGAAAATTATGCCAAGACAGAAGAAGCAAAAGTTGAAGAGCTTATAAAGGCTGTTGCTGATTCAGGTGCTAGAGTAATTGTCAGTGGAGGTTCTGTTGGAGAAATGGTGTTACACTTTTGTGAGCGTTACAAGTAATGATTATCAACTTTGTATTTTTCTATCTTATGCTCCTTGTATCTTTTAATCATTCTTTTATTTAGGATCCTATGATATCTACAATTGTATATATTCTTTCTTGTCACTCATGGTGGTTTTATAATCCTTATTCATTTTTTTGACAGACTCATGGTTTTGAAAATAAGTTCAAAATTTGAGTTGCGGAGGTTTTGTAGGACAACTGGTTCAGTTGCCCTTGTAAGTGTATTGGGTTCAATTTTTCTTTTCATTTATCTACCCTTTAGCATTGACATCATGAAATTGTTATCTACAGTTGAAGCTTAGCCAGCCAAATCCGGATGAACTTGGATATGCTGATTCTATTTCTGTTGAAGAAATCGGAGGTTCTCGGGTAATCATTATCTTTTTGGACTGAAAAGATCAAATGGTAGTTATGTATTTTTCTAATATGGTTCTGATCATTTTCATTTACAAGGTTACCATTGTCAAAAATGAGGAAGGTGGAAATTCTGTTGCTACTGTTGTTCTTCGAGGAAGTACTGATAGCATATTGGATGACCTTGAAAGGGCAGTTGATGATGGTGTGAATGCTTATAAGGTATATTTAAGATATATAATGTAAGTAGTTTTGTTGGTTGATTTTTGTGAGTACAGAAGTAATGTTTCTTGCAAAGGATGAACTGCAAATATCCCTACTTTGAATCTCCTTCTTGTGACCACTTTCTATCAGGCAATGTGCAGGGATAGTCGAACTGTGCCTGGTGCTGCGGCAACTGAAATTGAGTTGGCTAGAAGACTCAGAGAATTTTCCTTTAAAGAAACAGGGTAATGAATTATTTTTCAGCAAATCACCTGTTGAGAGAATTTTGTGTATTTATCAGACAGTGTTTGTGCAAATAACTGAATAGTTAGTAACTTTGGCATTGAAATGTGCTGTTGGACAAAAATTTAAATGCTTAGGATCATTTTTATTTTTTCTTTTTTCCTTCGAATCCTTTCACATCATAAACACTGCAGTAGGGGTGCTCATTGTGCGAGTCGAGTCAAGCTTTGTTTAGCTCAAGCTCAGCTCGTTTGATTTCGAGTTTGAGCCGAGCCCTCGATTTGATTCAATTTCGTGCTAGCTTGATTTGTATTTAATGATATTTTTTTTGTAAAATTTTTAATTTATAATTAAAATATTTCAATTTTGACTTAATTGTGCATGATAGATAATTTAATCATGCATATTTTTATTTAAATTGTTATCATATAATGATATTTTATAATTTGATTATATTTATATAAAAAAACTTAAGATTAATATGGTTAAAAATCTTATTCTTTGTATAAAGTATTGAGCTTCGAGTCCAGCCGAATTGAGAAGGTACAAGCTCAAGCTTAGCTTGTTTGAAGTCGAGTTAGGTTTCGAATCCAGTTTTTTTCGAGTTGAGTACCGATCCGGTTGAATTTAATCGAGCTTTGAACAACCCTAGCTGTACCAATATCAATATTTTAAACATCGGGCTTTAGTCTGAGCAGATCTTTTGAAAACATGATGTACATTGAGATTTTTGGTAGAGCATTCGGTTGATGCATAAAAATGTGTGCTAAGGCTATGGCTAAAATTACTTTGAAATTAGTTTGCTAAGGCTATGGCCTGCTTTCCTGGTTATGAGATTAATTCCTAAAAATTATGCACAGCTTTTTAGAAATTTGCATTTTCATGCTATGCAATATCATGTTTTTTTCTCTTTTTTAAATATAAAATGGGTAAAGTTAGTGTCATTCTCAGTAGTTGTGGGATCTACTACGTTGAGACTACCTGATAGAAAAGTGGCTCTGGGTCCACTGCAAGTTGGGCCTAATAGATTTGAATGAAACCTACTTTTGTGGTTCATAATCTTTTTGAAAATTTTATTTAAATTCTTTTATGATATAGTTGGAAAGAATTTGATTGTTTGGATTGCTGTGCCTTTGCACTTTACAAACCCATTTCTAGATGGTTTTTTTCCTTCTAAGCGGAGCACAGGAGTTGGGATCATCTAAGCAGCGCATAAATTCCACTTAAATGGCCACAAATACTGACCACTTCCAGTATCTTGGCGGCAGCCTTAGATATTTCTATTGCAGTAAAATTACTTTATATGTATGTATTGTTTGATGTTAAATAGTGATTATTATTATTATTATTGATAATGCATTTCTGTTGCAGGTTGGACCAGTATGCAATTGCAAAATTTGCTGAAAGCTTTGAAATGGTGCCCAAAACCCTTGCCGAAAATGCAGGGCTTAACTCAATGGAGATAATATCTACATTGTATGCTGAGCATGCAGCAGGAAATGCTAGAGTTGGTATTGACATTGGTGAAGGTGTCTGCAACGATGTATCCACCATGGATATATGGGATCTTTATGTTACCAAGTAATATCTTTTTTTCCTCTTTTATTTTTTGTCATGCATCTGTTAAGTGAAGACAACCACCTTTATGATGGGGGTGTGCTTCTAGTACAAGAAATATGACTTTTAAGGCCGTAGCCAAGTCTCATACTCCCTCAAGGGAGTGCTATTTGTGTTGAGTTTTGGCATATTAATGTTGCTATCAAATGAGGTTTCCTAAATGTACAGAAGAAAGCTGTCTTGAATACACAACTTTGGTCAATGCTGAATGGTCAAATCTTCTTATATGCAGGTTTTTTGCCCTTAAGTACTCTGCTGATGCTGCATGCACAGTTCTTAGAGTTGATCAGGTTAGTGCTGATAGATATTATTTTGTAATATTAATTGGCACGCTGAGTCTAGGTTGACTTGTGGTATATCTATGTGCAACTACAATTATTTTGGATTGTGGGTGATGATAATTGTGTGAATGAGGATTTAACAAAATGACATTTTGTGTATCTCAGATTGAATGGTGAAGATACTTATACAAGAAAGACTTTTTAAGCTAAATATAAAGGTGTCTATTGTCAACTTTATATGATTATCTGGACTTGAATATCATTGGGAAGAATGATAGTGTGAGCTGATGATGATGATTTAGGAAGTGCAGAATAAAGTTTTGAACATGGTTCAAAGGGTTCAAAGATAAACAGAAGTTGCATAGGGAGAGTAGTGATTGGCGAAGGTTCATTTAATTTCCAAATTTTGACTATAGTATTGCTGTTGAGTTCTTATCATGTTGAAAGATTTTGGAGTGATTAAAAATGTTGATGAATCGATGTTATACGGGATGCCAAGGATTTTGATTCTTAATGTTGAAGAATTTATCAACATACAAGTTTATTTAGTATTTCTTGCTAGAACTCCTTAGAGCTATAAGCTTGATCTTGCTTTAATCCTTAAAATTACTCTGGTGTTATACTGTGAGTCTTCAAACTGCATTAGTGAAATATGAAAACTTGTGGCTTTTGCAAACCTTGAGTGCTTTTATCTTGGTTTGTTCTCATTTATATTTCAATTGCAATATTTTGCCTCAAGTGTAAAGTTTTATGATAACATCATTTGCTATTCTGTTTAGATAATAATGGCCAAACAAGCAGGCGGTCCAAAGAGGGGAGATGCACCAGCTGGTATGGATGAAGATTAGCTGCCTGTTCAACGCGAAAACCAAGGATTGGAGAGCTGGAACATGATATTTTATTGAAGATGCCAGTTCAAATCATGAGCTAATATTTTTGTAGTCAGGAGGACATGGTATTTGGCTGTGGAGAAGAGACAATTTAGGCTTCATGTTTATGTAAATTTATGAGTTTTAGCTATTAAATATACTGGAAAGTGCGGGAGTGCCTCTATTCAAGGTTCGTTTTCTGAAAAATGCTTGCCTTTTTGCTGCTTGTCATTTGTTGAGTATAGTTTATTTTCTCAGTCGATTGAATGGTGCTCCAGATTATGACTTTCTTCTTTGCTGTAGTAGTGCGGTGTAAAAGACGCGGTTTTTGGGTGAAATGTTGAGCCTATTGTTATGCATTAATTGAAAGAAACTTTTTGGTTTTACTATGGCCTTTGCTCTTGAGTGAGGTCTTTGATTTCCATAAAGAAATGTGAGTTATATACGACGTGGAGGAACATCATGGTTTTAGGCCAGATGTAAGACATCTTGGTTTTTCAATAAAGCGAACCTTTTGTGCAATGATTCATTGATCATCTGTAGTGGGTCAGCATATACAAATGACTAATTTAATTACCTACTTGGATTGGCTAATGATGTCTCTTAGAGATGAAATTGATAATTCTGATGATTTAGGTAGTTCTTTTAATACATGTAGTAGACAATTAGTAATAACTTCCAGTAATTTTCTTAAAAATACTATGATTATCAATTTAATAATTAGAAAACATCACTTGTCATTTAGGCTATGCTTGCATTATACTCTTTTGCATGAAATAGTCGCATGGCATATGGGGAGCGTGTATTTATCGAAGTTTGTGAATGGAGCAGCATTTTTCATGAAGTTTTGTTTGTGTACTATGAGGCATGTATCCTATCACGCGCGATTAGGGATAGATATCTAGGGTTTATTGCCCTGAATTAAAACTTGAAAATGACAATCTAGCTATGGCGTTTTACATCATCGCTTATATTATTCTCTGTGAAAAGTAATCACAGAAGATAAATAAACTTGCGAGGAATTGGCAACAGGATGTATCAGATCAGGTGATTCTTCTACCAAACATGATACATTAGACATGGGGTGGCGTTTGTCTTTTTTTAAAAAAAATGGAAAAACGTAAAATCCTGGCAAAATTTTTTTGTATCAATTGAGGTAATATCAACTAAGGTAATAGGAAGACATTGTTCCCCGCTATCAACTGCCAGCCACTAAAAATCTACCAGCCACCAAAGTTGTAATCGACTGCTACTTTTTGCATATGAACATCACACAACCACAAGAAAATAAATATTATTGAAGATTGCATATTTGCATCATCATTCCATACACAATATGATTAGACCTAATATGATTCAACGAATGATTGGACATACTTCCATGCAAGGTTGAGCAGAGCTATGAACAGGTTTGTGCGGTTGTATACCTTCATTCGAAACCGAGACAAGACACTACCGTCCTTTGCATTTTGCAGAGGCTTATTTACCAACATATGATTATAGGGGCGGAATCAGACAACTATATATTACCGAAGGGTTGTTTGCAGTTAAAATTGGATCCACATCCACGGCGGTAAGTTCTGACGTTCACGTTCCTGCCTGGACCGGTGGACTTGCCAACCGCATCTGTCGAGGCGGCGCGATAAGTGATATACCTTTGTGGGTTTTCAGCAAGATTTGCATCGACCATACCTCCCAAACCCGACAAGAATTCATCTTGATCTATTTCGTTGCACTCGCCGACGGTGGCATTACACGCAGATTTGTAGGCTATTGTGTCCCCATGGCAGCTTGGGAGGTGGCACAGCAGGATCAGTAGCACCATCGCTGCTAGAGATGGTAGCAAGACGTAGAACGGGCCTTTGTTTTTGGATAACATCTTGCTGCGCTCTTCTCCGCCTCGCTCTTTCTATCTGCTTTCTTGAAGCTTGTGTTAGCTACTAGGGAATATATAAAAAGACGAATAATCAACTCTAGTAATTTTTTTTAAATTAAAAAAAATCAGTTTCTAAGGGACCACCATTGTGTGATAAATTGGAAAACATTACCAGTTAACACAAATGCTTACATTACAAAGATAGGTGAGGACAATTTTGTCAAATTTACAAAAATCTGATCATGAAATAAAAAATTGAAAGGAGTGTGGAAAAAAGTCATTTTTTATATATGTTACGTTTATGTTGAATCAAACAACCGATAATGATTTACTTCACGCATTAAACTAAGTCAATATATATCTTCCTTATCGATAGATAGACAACACATGTATGCTCTAATTTAAATGTGCGCCTTCGCACCCCCACTTTGAGCCCAAGTATGATCAACAAAAATTGTGGAAATTACATTACATTACATTATATACTATTTCTATAATAAGTGCTGCCCAAGTAGCTTACAACCAAGTGCCAGATATATATCAACATCACACAACCAAGTACAAAATAAAAAACAAAAAATAAAGGTTACAATGTACACAACCTAGGTCATTCGCGCACACACACACATAAGAGAAAAGAAAAAAGAAAGAAAGAGTACACATCGTTGCGTACATATTATGATTAACTAGATCCAGGAGGGTGATGATACACATGATATGATCGGTACCGGAAAAACTTCCATGCACATGAGTTGAGAAGATTTACCAAAAACTCTTCACCTCGCTGCTTTTCATTTATCCACTACCGTAGCTAGGGTTATTCAAAGCTTGATTAAACTCGATTTAGTTTAATGCCTAACTCGAAAAAACTCAACTCGAATCTCAACTAAATATTAAAAGAGTCGGGCCCGAGCTTTTACATGCACGACTCAGCTCGACTCAAAGTTTGATACTTTAAATAAAGAATATAATGTTTTACCATATTTCTCTTAAATTATTTTATATAAATATAACAAAATTATAAAATATCATTATATAATATCAAATTAAATAAATTTATACATATTTAAATTATCTTTTATGTATAATTATGTCAAACTTGAGATATTTTAATTAAAAATTAAAAATTAAAATAAATTATACAAAAAATAACATCAATATATATATGAATTAAGTTAGCTCGAACCAACTCAAACTCGCTTGACTTGCCCAACGAGCACCCATAACTGTAGCTGTTTTAGCATTTGACACCGGCTTCTGCATCCACGCTAGTAAGTTTTGACACCGGCTTCTGCATCCACGCTGCATCATACGATAAAGATGAGTAAATGAGGTACGAGGAATTCAAAAAAATTGTGGAAGATGAAGAAATATAAAGGCTCTTCATATCCAAAAGGGTCGTATCTCGAGTATGTGTATTTTATTTATTATTTATAAATAGGTAGTTGTATGTGCTTTTTAGTGTGTACACAATTGAGAGTGTCTTTTTTAGTTGTTAATAGAGAGTTCTCAATGTGAGTATTCCTAATTGGAGATTATGAGTTGTTTTTCCAATTGAACAATGAGTGAGTATTTTCTAATTCAAGTGAATTGTATACTTATTATTTTTTATAGTAGATGGTTTGTGGTCTCTTTTCTATTTTAGAGGTTTCACATTAAATTCTTTATGTATTCATTATCTTATTATTTACCTTGTCTAAGCATAACAAAAAAACTTAAAGAATTTTGTGCGTTAAATCCCAACATGGCCCCGTAGTTGCAACGAGGCTTTCCCCAATGATCATGCCTCCCAAACTCCCTCCTACACTCCACCCACTTCCAATAACTTCTCATTTTCTATTCATTGTAGCACTGATCCCCAAATGTTGGAGGTGTTAAACATCTTACACAAGGGTGATGATGATGAGTTGTAGCCAACGATAAAATAATTATTAGCTTATTAGTATATATTTAATTATTAATATTAATGTATTTTCCTTGATGTATTAATTATTTAACTGAATAAATTATTTTAATATTATTGTCCTAAAAGTTTAAGTTATTATTTAGATTTTTAATTAATATCATACTTTAATTTCTATTAGGAAATAATAATTTATTAACTTTTCACTAATTCTAATTAATTATCCTACATTTCTGGATGGGTGGTCTTACTCATTGTAATTTTTTTTTTATAATTATCTTGCAAGAACGGGTGGAGCACGTGATTAGAGAGAGGGATATTTTCATTAATGCATTCTATGTAAGTAGATAAAATTAAACGCTGGTCAATTGAGTTGTTGAACATGTAAAACGTGTAGTTCGCTTTATACTCAATAATAATTAATAAGGTTTTTAGTATGGCCCACGCCCAGCCAGCTAAATCCAACCGTGGGTGGCACCATCAACACAACTATCATCAACCTTATCTCTTCTAATATCGTCGCCACTCCCAAGCAATCCTTAATAAAAGGGGCCACACCTCCCGTGTTGAACAGAAGGGGGACAGACCATGGCTCGGAAACTTTTGGGATCATCACCAGCCGGCTTCTGACCACCACAATTCTGATCCTGCTCCATCTTCCAATACTATTCAGGAACTGCGGTGTATAAGTGGGTTGCTTTCGTGAATCCATTCGACGTGAACAGTACACAAATTAAGTAGATAAAATTAAACGCTGGTCAATTGAGTTGTTGAACATGTAAAACATGTGGTTCGCTTTATACTCAATAATAAATAATAAGGTTTTTACTATGGCCCACGCCCAGCCAGCTAAATCCAACCGTGGGTGGCACCATCACCACAACTATCATCAACCTTATCTCTTCTAATATCGTAGCCACTCCCAAGCAATCCTTAATAAAAGGGGCCATACCTACCGTGTTGAACAGAAGGGGGACAGACCATGGCTCGGAAACTTTTGGGATCATCACCAGCCGGCTTCTGACCATGGTTGCATGAATCGGATCGGAATCGGAATCGGTTTTCCAGGGAGTCGGAATCGGAATCGGTCTGAATCGGCTAGGAATCGGTTCAGTTGAATCGGTCCAAATTAGTTTAATCGGTCATATATAATAATTTGACAATTCATAATATAAATATATTAAGATTAGGTATTGATGTTATTTTGATATTATTCTGTGTATTATAGTTTATAATATTTTTAAATATTTTTTAAGATTTTTTAAAATTATTTAGAATTAATTATTATTTTTAACTCGAGTTAGACTCGAGTCAACTTTTAATTACGAGAATGCCACCCTCCGCTCTTTACCCCCGCCGCCGGCGGCAGCCCGGTCGGACGAATAATCGGTGGCCCGGAGTCGGCGGCGATTCGTGCGTCACTGCCCGATTTGGTCTAGCCACACGTCAGCGGCGACGTTGTGAGGTCGGCGGCGAGGTCGGCAGCCCGGTCGGCGGCAAGCCCGGAGTCGGGGACGCACGGTGGAGGGCGGAAACAGGGTGGCGGCGGGCGGACGAGCGGCGGCGGTGTGGGGGAGCGGGTTTGATTTTAGGTTTTTAAATTCTAAATTACCATTTTACTCATGCTTAAATAATTTAATAAAAATCATACCTAGGGTATTTTAGTAATTTCTTAAAAAAACCGATTTCGATTTAAATCGGTCGAAATCGGCCGAAAACGGGCGATTCAGGGACGTCGATTCGGCCGAAATCGACGGCGCGATGCCGATTCAAATCGGCCCGATCGGCCAATTCGTGCAACCCAGCTTCTGACCACCACAATTCTGATCCTGCTCCATCTTCCACTGCTATGCAGGAATTGCGGTGTATAAGTGGGTTGCTTTCGTGAATCCATTCGACGTGAACAGTACACAAATTAAGTAATAGAGAGATGATTAATTCAATGCAGTGAACATCAATATACTTAAGTAGGGAAGATTAATGGAAAGTAAACTCAGCTATTTCATTAAACTTGTGATATTACATCACACATAGGGTTGTTCAATGTTCGATCAAACTCGATTTAGCTCGATACTCGATATTAAACGAGTTCAACATGAGCTTATACCTATACAAGTCAATTAGACTCGAAGCTTGATACTTTAAATCCATGTAACATAATGTGCTAAGTTATCTCTTTAAAAGTGGTTAACCAAGTTAAAGATTTATATTTCATTCTCACTTATAAACAATATTTTATCCCAGTAGATATTAAATGTGGAACAAAATTGATGGAGCGCATGTGTAAAACCCACGATTCGAGTCCGGGTTTTTTATTCAGAGCCGGTCAGTTCGATCGTTATTTTCGAGTCGAGTCAGTTTTAGAACACGTGTACTGAGCCGACGCCAGTCACGTGTATGAGTTATGAGGGTCATGCGTATTCAAATATATGATGATAACGTCATGAACACAACAAAAAGAATGAGTTATCAGAATATATGAGAGTATGCCTGTAAAACCCACGATTCGAGTTAGGGTTTTATATTCAGAACCGGTCGGGTCAACGGTTATTTTTTTCGAGTTGAGTCAGTTTCAGGACACGTGTACCGAGCCGATGCCAGTCGCGTGTATGAGCTATGAGGGTCATGCGTACCCAAGTATATGATGATAACGTCATGAACACAGCAGAACAGAATGAGTTATCAGATATATGAGAGTATGCCAGTCATTTTTCTATTATTTTTATATATAGTGGATCGTAGAATTAGTATTAGGCCGTTTACCGCGTTAGGACGCGTTCGGGCAGTTTGGGTGGGTTGATAGTTCTAGAGCATATCATTATAATTTTTTTGGTGTTGTTTGATTTTACGGGATTTTTCCCGATTTTTATGCATTTTTAGGATTTAATACGAGTTAGTTATGATACTTGACTCGAGCCGGAGACGAGTCAAGTATTATTTACGAGTTTGCCACCCATTTTCACCCCGACTTTGCCCAAACCCTCGCCAGCGCCGCCCCTGTTCGCGCGCCACCGCCGCCACGGCCGGCGCCGCCTGGCCGCCGATCGACGCCGCCCAGCCCGGCCACGGCGTCGCCCTGCCGCCCCGACCAGGTCCGGCCACCATGTGGCCGCCGCGACGCCGGAACGCCTCGCCAATCGCCGCGCCGCGTTGCGTTTCCGTTGGCGATCGCGCCGCCGGTGATCGTCGCCGCCATGATAGGAGGTTTCCTCAGCACCCTCAGCCCTCCAGCGACCCTCCCCGACCGGCACGGAGGCCATCGCCGCCCTAGCCGGCCGGATCTAGCCACCCATTGCGACGGAGCTGTTTTATGTATTTTCCGGCGAGCCGCCACCTCCATTGGCTGTGTCGACCTCATAGATGAGTCGGGCTCGTCGAGCCGGTTCCGAGGGTACCCAACACGACCCCTTTCCGACCAGTAGACGCCGTAGGCGATGGTTGCCGGAAAACCACCGGAAGTCGCCGGAAAACCGCCAGTAGCTGCCGGAAAACCGCCGGAAAATCGATTCTGGAATTCGCCAGAATTCACCGGATCTTCCGCGGGGCTCGCCCAGTGGAGCCCGATCGAGCTTCGGACGCCGATGAGCGCCGAATTTGAGCTCCGAGATGCGCGGCAGAACCCTAGCCGTCGCCGATCGCCGACGACGTGAGGTATAATTACCTCCGATCGATTTATTTAAAATTGATGATGAGTGCTAGCACAGCACGTTAGGATTGATTTATTGTAGGATTGATTTATTGATGTGATTGATAGTGATAAGTTACATGAGGTGATTAATGACTAATTAGGGATGAAATGATAAGTTGTATGATGAGATTAAGGGAGAATGAATAATAAGTAATCTAATGAGGTAGATCGAGTTGAGCATGCTAATCGAGTAATGTAACTTAGGAAAATATAATAAAATTAGTATGAATAGGATGAGCTAGGATTAATTAGTTTTATGATTTTCTGATTGTTATGTTGATGGATGCTTGCATTGTGATTGTGATGTTATTGAGTTTGATGCATCATTTAGTTAGCGGGCGTTAGTGTTTAGTTTTGATGTGTAGGTACGGAGTAGGAGTTCGCCGCCTAGGCGCGATGACACGCTTGGAGCTTCTACCAGGTCCGTTTAGGACTCGTCTTGTTTTACGCTTTTCTATTGTATGTTTATGTTATTATTTGCAGGACGGGTTAAGTGGTGTTTTATTGGATCCCACTTAACTCAAGTCATTTAACCGAATATTTTCCGGATTAATAACCCCTCGAGGATGATTTCGAAAACAAGATCCACCACAAGTTGCCTTCGGGCCTATTATATGAATCCCTTCCCAGGCCCATATATATAGTTTTATCGAGTTTTTAGTGAGACGAGAGATGGAGAAACCGACTGCACGTACCATGCAGAGGATGCCGTGACAGTCAAAGCGGGCTCTGGATTAGTGCCAGCGGACTGTTCCATTCCCGAGGGATCCTGACAACTCCGCGTTTGAGTTCCTCACACCCGGAGAACGTGGAGGTTTACGGGTACTGTTTAGTACAGCGCATGTCCGGACTTGTGGTTCAAAGGGTACTAAAGGCGACTGCCTGAGAGTACTCGGCCTTCGTGCTCAAGGCCAGGAGAAATATGGAGGTAAGGAGAGGGCTTAGGATAAAGTTTCACGAGAAGTACTGAAAAAGAAGTGCTGAGAGTAGCACAGTACCAGCAGCAGAGCAGTAAGTTCGGGATGCTACCGGGTCTGCAGCCCAGTGGCTCCTCAGTAGTGCCCTTCAGAGTGTTCTTGAGGAAGTATATGGTTTTCTTTCATATGAGAGTTTGCTCTCATAGCCAGTTTGCTATAGTTATTTTCTTTTCGGACCAGTAACGCTTGTTACTGACGTTTTTCTTATATATATGTAGATGATGAGCACGAGATGGATGTGCCGGCCGGGACGGAGGAGCAATAAGGTCTTCTGCACACACATATTGGGTGATTGAATGTTTCATATTTTGTTTATGATGTTGTTTAATAAACATGCTATGATTAAATGTTTGAGGCATGATAATGATACGAAATGAGATGATCACAGTAGCGCAGCAAAAGTATGATGGGTTAGGACCCAAGTTCCAGAATGAGCTTATAGTATATCAAATTGTGTGTAATGAAATTGTTGATATATGCTTATATACTTGTATATATTATTTTCACAGGGTGGACCCTAATCGCACTTTTAGGGGAGACCCTGTCTGTTTTATTTCAGAATTTTGATCGTAACTGTATTGGTGTGTATTTTGAATTGCTTGTCATTCATGTAGTACCATGTTAGGATTTTGCGTATTTATTCATTCTTGATGGATCGTATCTTCATCTTAAGACGCCGATATTGGATCCACATGAGTTAGGTTCGGGTTAGCCGACCTAACCGGGGCCTGTAACATGCCGGTTCGGTTCACGAGCGTGAACCGGATTTGGGGTGTTACAATGCCCATTATTTTTTATTTTATATATAATGGATCGTAGAATTAGTTTTAGGTCATTTACCACGTCAAAACGCGTTATGAGGAAGTTTAGGTGGGTTAATAGTTATAGAAGCATGTAATTATGATGTTGAGGTGTTTGTTTTATTTTATAGGATTTTTTTCCTATTTTATGGATATTTACTTTAGAATTTAATACTAGTTAGTTATTATTCTTGACACGAGCTGAAGAGGTGTCAAGTCTTATTTACGATATTACTACCCAGCTATTTTTTCTCCCCCGACCTTTTCTTTCTTCTTCCCCATCCAAACCCTAGCCACGCCACCACCATTTGCTTGTTGCCACTGCAGTCGTCGACGCTGCTCTACCGCCGATCCTCGCAGCCATGCCTCACCTCGACGTTGTCGTGCCGCCTCGAGCGCCCTAGCTGTCACCCAGCCTCCACGATGCCGAAATTTCTATGCCTAGCGCTGTGCTCGCGCTGTCGATTCCACCACCGGTAATTGTTGCCGTCTCCATCAGGTGGTTGGCACAACGTCTTCAACCAGCCCATGACCTTCCCAGACCAGAGCGGAGCCCAACGCCGCCCAGGCCGGTCGGATTTCTTCACCCATCGATGCTGCTCTGTTTTAGGCATTTTCCGGCAAGCCGCTGCCTCTGCCGATCACGTTGAGGTTGTAGACGCCTCAGGCTCGCCGAGCCGGTTCCAATGGTACACAATATGACCACTATCCAGCCAGTAGACGTTGCCGGAGACTGCAGCCAAAAAACCGTCTAAAAGATGCCGAAAAACCACTGAAACCGCTGGAACCTTATCAGAAAACCGGATTCACTGGAATTCGGTGGATCTTCCATGGAGCTCATTCAGTTGAACCCGATCGAACTTCGGACGCTGACGAACGTCGAATTCGAGCTCCAAGATGCGCAACAAAACCCTAGCCGTCACCGATTGTCGACGACGAGAGGTATAATTACTACCGAGTTAATTATTTAAAATTTATAATTGTTAGCATAACATGCTAGGATTGATTAATTGTCATGATAAATATCTAACTACAAATAAAGCAATAATTTACATGATGTGATTACCAGTAAATGAATGTTAAGTGATCTAATGAGGTAAATTGAGTCTGGGCATGATAATCGACTATGACATAACATAGAAAAATACAATAAAATTGGTATGAATATGATGAGTTAGAATATTTTCACATTGATGAGTGTTGATTATTGATGGATGTTGTTTGCATTGTGAGTGTGTTGATTATGATGAGTTTGATGCATCATTCAATTAGCGGGCGTTAGTTTCTAGATTTGATGTGTATGTACGAAGTAGGAGCTCGCCGCCTAAGCGCGATGACACACTTAGAGCTTCTACCAGGTCCGTTTAGGACTCGCCTCTATTTTACACTCTCTTCTATTGTATGTTTATTTTATTATTTGTAGGACGGGTTAAGTGGCGTTTTATCGGATCCCACTTAACTCCGGTCATTTAGCCAAACAGTTTTCCGGATTAATAAACCCTCGAGGATGAGATCCTTCGAGGATGATTTCGAAAACAAGATCCACCACAAGTTGCCTTCGGGCCTATTATATAAATCCCTTCTTAGGCATATATATATAATTTTATTGAGTTTTCAGTAAGACGAGAGATGGGGAAATTGACTTCACGTACCATGGGCGGATGCCGTGACAATCAAAGCGGGTTCTGGATTAGTGAGCGGACTGTTCCATTTCTGAGAGATCCTGACAACTCCGCGTTTGAGGTCCTCGCACTAGGAGATTATGGAGGTTTAAGGGTACTAAAGGCGACTGCCTGAGAGTACTCGGCCTTCGTGCTCAAGGCTAGGAGAATTATGGAGGTAAGGAGACGACTTTAAATATACATGTAGTCCCAATGGACTAGAGAAAAATGAAATGAGAAAAATGCCGAAAGAGGCATCAGCAAAGCAGATAGTTCGGGTCTGTAGCCCAGTGGCTCCTCAGTAGGTGCCCTTTAGAGAGTTTACGAAAATTATACGATTATTTTTCTTTTACATGAGAGTTTGCTCTCATAGCCAGTTTATTATAATTATATTTTGGACAAGTAATGCTTGTTACTCATATGTTTTTATACTATATATAAGTGATAACCAGGAGTTGGATATGCCTGCCTGGACAGAGGAGCAATGATGTCGCTTGCGCACACATATCAGTCGATAGAGTGGTTAATATTTTTGTTATGATGTTATTATATTGAGAATGACGTGAAATACTAAGACATGATATGATGTGATTAAATACTTAAGATATGATGATAGGACGTAATTGAATACTAAGACATGATGACAAGATGTGAAATGTGAATAGATTGCCCAGCAGAAGCGTGGTGGGTTGAGACCCAAGTTTCAGAATGAGTATATAGTAGATTAGATTTTGTGTAAATGAAATTGTTGATACATGTATATATATATATATATATATATATATATATATATATTATTTGACAGGGTGGCCCCTAATTGCACTTTTAGGGGTGAGTCTGTCCATTTTATTTTAGAATTTTTATTGATTTTGATCGTAATCGTATCGTTGTGTGAATTACTTTGCATGTCGTCCATGTAGTATCATGTTAGGATTTTGTGCATTTATCTATGTATGACGAGTCGTATCTTCATCTTAAGACGTCGAGATTAGATCCGCACGAGTTGGGTTCGGGTTAGTTGACCTAACCCGGGCTTGTAACATGCCGGTTTAGTTCACAAGCATGATCAGGATTTGGGGTGTTACAATGTGTAACGAGTTGCCCGTTTCGAGCCACAGGCCAAATGTTACAATATAAAACTAACTGCCTCATAAATTAATTTTATATTAATTTATCAAGATCATGAATATAACAAATGTTCAGAATAATTTAAGACCCATGAAACGAACTGTCATGCAAACAACCTTGAAGTATAACAACATATAAGAAAAAAAAGTTTAGTAACAGAGTCCTCTAGTTGTCGAGACTCTACCCATCATTTTATGCTTACACCTATGGAGGCCATTTCGCGTTAGCGATAAAAATACTAAGTCATATAATTACAAAAAACAAGTAAATATATTTCACAACATCATTAATTAAGTCTTTTCATGAATATGAGCTTATGTCGAGATCTTATTATGCTGGGAGGGGTGTATAATTTATGTATGCGCGACTCACCCATTCGGTATCATAAGTGCATAATGAGTCATCTTACGTTATTGTGCCCTTCCGCCTTGTTACCCCTTTTGATATGATGGCAAATATTTAATTTTTCAAAAATTTTAAGAGTGTGGTCCCATGTCAGATTGAATCAATTCTTTGATGCAGTTGGTTGAATGTGGCTCAGGTGTTAAATAGGAATATATAACATTCCGAATAATTATACGGACCTGGAATTCAGATGAGAAATGCGCAACTATGTCACACGATTGTAATATGAATGAAACAATAAAATTATACATAATTATAATTTTATTCGATAAAAAGTACATGCAATGAAATGACTTTATTATATGATGATTAACATGCAACACATAAAATTTTAAATTTTAAATTTACAATCTTTACAATAAGTTCAGTAAGATAATTAATTGTTTATGTGACATAATCAATTAAGTCACACCTTACCTTTTAAATTAATTATTCAAATCACAATTCACCCTTAGCCAATGATAAAATAATTATTAACTTATTAACCTGTATTTAATTACTAATATTAGTGTATTTCCCTTGATGCATTAATTATTTAACTAAAGAAATCATATTAAGATTACTAAAAATTCGGTTACTATCTAGACTTTTAATTAACATCACACTTTAACTCCTATTAAGAATTTGATAATAGCTTAAATATTTATTAATAATAATTTATTAACTTTTCACCGGCTCCTTATCTCTACACACCGAGGCCGAGGTAACGGTGCTGCTACGTCGACCAGACACAGAACTGCAGCTTGTAACGAAGAAGAAAAGCATGGCGAGTGCCACTGCTAGAACCATGTAGATGCTATTTCTCTTTAGCTCCATCTCTTGGATTTCTCTCCTCCCTACAAATCCAACTCCCAGAAAGTTAATCAGTAAGTCAATATATATCTTCCTCATCGACAGATAGACAACACATGTATGTTCTAATTTAAATGTGCCCCTTCGCACCCCCACTTTGAGCCCAAGTATGATAAAAAAAATTGTGGAAATTACATTACATACTATTTTCCCAAGTAGCTTGCAACCAAGTGCCAGATATATATGAACATCACACGACCACATACAAAATAAAAAACAAAAAATAAAAGATTACAATATACACATATTAGATCTGATCCAAGACGGTGGCGTTACATCTGCTTGGGTCACATTTCCACCGTCGATTTTATTATTATCTTCATATGCAACGTACAAAACAACACACACACACATAAATTCACTTAACAGTTCTGGGTCGCGGGCAGGGGGGTGAGAACAAATTAAGATACAACTACATAATCGTCCACACCTCTTTGCTTTACCGAATAGTACCACCACCACCGTAGTCACCTTGGCAGTTGGCATTACTGTTAAGTGGTTCTGAAACTACCAGACCGATCGGTAAGACTTGTTGAGGGTTTCGACCAGGACGATTCTGCCCCGCAGCAATATCGGGTCGGATCAGGGCTTGATGAGTTATATGATTGGAACCCGGTGCCTTACCCAGGCTTTCGCCAATGATCATACCTCCCAAACCTCCCACCTGATCTCCACCATGTTTAAAGGTTAATAAAAATATTTTGAGACGAGAAAAGTTAGAAAATTAATATATATATATATATATGCACATTTAAATATTTTTAATATAAAGAAAAAAATATAATTTTTTTCCACTATTAAAAATGACTTGGAGAAAAACTTGTAGAATTTTTTTTCTTTTTAGAGAAGAAAATTTTAACATTATGTCAGTAACAAATTGACATTAAACCCACAGAGTTAGGAACGATGTAGGAGAGTAACAAATTGAAAAGTATGCTACAAGGACAAATCATGTCAAGGAGGCCTATCATGTGCACTGTAGAGTTTGTGAGGGGGTACAATTATTGGAATCGGAGAGATAAGGTTGGATGGCTGTGCCTGTGGGTGATGATGCCCAATCACAGTCAGATTTCGCTGGCCGTGCCTCGTACTCGGATCACACTCAGATTTCCTGCCTGATCCCCGTGTACCGGGTCGGATCGTCTGTTCGGTATTTAAAATTATAGTTAGCGTGTGAATAAGTTAAAAATACTCGCAATAATTTTATATTCGATTCGATTTAGTTTCAACTAATACTTGTTAATTTTGTATTAAAAAAATACTCTGTTCAAAATGAATAGCTCGTTGAAAAATGAACAAAGCTTGAGCTAAAGAGTATTTAACTCGGTTTGGTTCAAAACTCGAGCTCAATGTGTTCAAACTAGAAAAAATATTCGGCTCGACTCGTTTTGTCAATATTATTGAGGTCACATTAAACTTATATAGTGTTGGAAATTTTTTTAATCCTATATAAGTCGAATATGAGCCAAGCGTAAATATTTAATTGGCTCGAGCTCAGCTTGAAAACATAACGAGCCGAACACGAGCCAAGCTCAAACACCATAAATTTTGGACGAGCTCTGCTCGACCCATAATACATCAAAACTCGTCAAGTACTCAAACAAGCTCAAACATGTTTGTGAAAAATTATGTCGAATTCAAAAATATCTCTGCTCGGCTCGGCTCGGCTCGTTCACACCCCTAATTATAGTCTACAATGCTTACACTTGATTTTAGCCGTAATATTTAAATTAAATTACAATTTGTACATCAAGGAATTAATCTTCATTAAAATTGACCTCTTAGGAATTTATACAATAATAATTGAAAACATAAAGTCCACTCTTAATTATATCACTACAAAAGATGACTATTTTTTTTACGTTTTATAAAAGCAAGGCATGTTGTCACTCAAGGCCCGGTCCAAACTAGAGATAAAATTTTAATTTTATAGATAAGTCTTCTTTATTCTTATACTAATTTTATATCTTAAAGATAACTCTATTTTAAACATACACTCTAATTGCATGAGAAGATTATATAATAATTTAATTTTTATTTTATTTTATTATATTTTGATAATTAATTTTTTTATAAATAAAAGTAGAATTGTGCTAGGGAAAATACCCCTTCCTCTCTTCATAAACATAGTTTTAAAACTTATTTATGTCACCAACTGAGTTGACTCTACTCTTTAACAAACTGAGTCAAATTTCATGGATAAGTTCATGCTGACTGATTTTATAATTTACTTACCGAGTTAAGTTATAAAAGTTATCAAAAAAATATTATCTTTCTTTTAAAAATCAATATTTTTAATTAATGTAAATCATTTATTGATCAATTTTAAGTGTCAAAAGATCAATATATACTAATTTTATACAATTAATTATTTATATTTAATATAAGTAACTTAGAGTTACTCCATGTCAAGTCGAGTCGAATCGATTTTGAGTTTCTAGTTTTTAAACTATGGCTATAAAGAGGTGAACCGATATTTATTTTTGTCTATTACTTATGTTCAAAAATTAAATCATAATCTTTTTATGCATATCTAAATTTGGAAGAAAAAAATACATACAACTGGAAAAAGTGTAGTGAAGAAAAATATTTATTTATGGTGTGGGGGAAGAAATAAAATTTAAAACATAGTTAACTAAAAATACATAAATAAAATCGGGGTTTAATGATTATTATCCATTCTTACTAATATATAAAACAAAGTACTTTTAATATGGTGTTGTCACGTGTCCTTTAATTATCTTACAATATTACTTTTTATTTTTTATAAGTAAAAGTTTTATTTTTTTATTCTAATTAGGATTTGTTTGAATCATTTAATATTTTCCTATTGTAACTAGGATTTGTTTTGCCAATTGTATTGCCATGTGTCATAAAATTATTTTATAATATTAATATTTATTTCTTATTTATAAAAAAATATTTTTTTATTGTAATTAGGATTTATTTTGAATTCTTTAATAATTTTCTATTGTAATTAGGATTTATTTTATCATGTGACATGTAATTTTTTTACAATATTACCATTTTATTTTTAATTATTTAAAGTATTACCTTTTGTTGTAATTAAAATTTATTTTGAATCCTTTAAATACTTTTTTATCTCAATTAAAATTTTTTTAATTTATATGATAATTAATATTTATTTCGACTACTTTAGCGGGCAGTGTCGAGTTAGCTGTTAACAGCTACCGAGGGAAAAAAACAACTTAAAAGACACGTACAACGCCGTGTATAGATACTCTGAAATTCGCAACTTTTATTCATCAATCAACTGAGAGTGGCCATTGTCGTCGGTCGTGGGCGGGGTGGGAACATTAACGAACAAAAAACTTGAGGAGATGCAACCAAAACACACACACACACACACACATATATATATATATATATATATATATATATATATATATATATTATACATACATTTGTGTGGACCTCGATCGCAGCGTTTAGGTTAAATAATACCACCACCACCATAATTTCCGCAGTTATAATTGGATCCGCAGCCACGCCCGTAAGCTCTGACATTGGCCTTCGCAGGACGTCCCGACCGAACACCGTCAGATCTGACGGCCGGATAAGTCAGATAACCGCCCTGTCCACTTGGAACGAGGCTTTCCCCAATGATCATACGCCCCACCTCCTCCAACAACGTCTCGGCATCATCTTCTCCTAATTGGACGTTGCAATAGTACTCACCGGTAATGTTGGCGTTGCATGCGGGCGATGATAAGTTGTAGGGCGCTGACATATTTGCGTCGCCATAGCAGCTTGGGATGGGGTGGCACATAAGCAGGAGAAGTAGCATCACCAACAAACCCGGCCCTGGTGCTCCTGCCATGAGAGAAATGTTGGACGGTGGTAGCAAGATCTTGTAGGACATGATGGGCCGACCATTGTTTTTGCTTTTGGACATTACGCCCATTGATGATTCTGTGATCTCTATGAGAGAAATATTATTATCTCCTGATCATGCTACTTCAACTTACTTACAAAGGTTGCTGCACAGGCACTGGCTACCTTGTGTCGGCTAGAATATATAGCAAATCAAGATCTAGATGCGAATAAATTACCCAATTGCATGCAGGAGAGAAAAAAATCCAATCTTTGCATTTATAATTCATCCTGTTTTAATTACCATGCATATATATATATGCGGCCCAATCTTTTAATGAATGATGATCATATTAACGTGTAATTAAGCTTTTTTTCTTCTCAAAGTGGTTGATAAATGAAAAGTCCCAATCAATTACGTCATATGATGATATAATAGATAATTACGGCAGGAATGCTTTGACATTAAACCCACAGAAGCAGAATTAGGAACGACGTGAGTAACAAATTGAAAATTACGGTTCAAAGCCAACATCATGTCACAAGTATGGCGTCCACCATGTGATCTGTACAGCTGGTGAGGGAATACAATTATTGGAGTCGGCGAGATGAGGTTGGATACTTGTGAGTGATGGTCCAGTCACAGTCGGACGTCGCTAGCTGGGCCTGCCTCGTAACTCCAAACATGAATGAGGAACCGAATGTAACGGAGAGAAAATAATGGGATCCAGTAATAAAGTATTCAAATTAATATAACCAAGCATTTGAAGTAGACCACCATGATGTATATCAACTACGTACTATGTAGGGCACTATGACCGGAGCACCTTACATAAGCTGACCTTTACCTTTAGTTGAGCTATACTACTAAATCTTTAACTTTAATTGAGCATTATGACCTTTAACTTTAATTGACCTTTAACTTTAGTTGACCTTTAACTTTAAGTGATATAGATCGAAATGATCTTTAACAAATTGGGAAGTATCTAATTTTTTTCTTCCTTTATTAAAGAAATGAGAACTTGCCCAGTAAACTTGTAACCGACAGCTAGATTCTTATATATGAATGAGCATCACACAGTCACGCGTACACACACACAAGAGAAGAATAAAAAGTCCACATCGTTGCATATTATTATGATTAGCTAGATCCAAGAGGGTTATGATACACATGATATGATCCGAACCAGAAAAACTTCCATGCACATGAGTTCAGAAGATTTACGAATAACTCTTCACCTCGCTGCATTTAATTTATCCACTACTGTAGCTAAGGTTATTCAAAGTTCGATCAAATTTGATTTAGTTTAATGCCTAACTCGAAAAACTCAACTCGAATGTCAACTAAATATTAAATGAGCCGGGCCTGAGTTTCTACGTACTCGTTACTTTAAATAAAGAATATAATTTTTGACTATATTTTTCTTAAAATTTTTTATATAAATATAACCAAATTATAAAATATCATTATATGATATCAAATTAAATAAATTTATACATGTTTAAATTATCTTTATGCACAATAATGTCAAATTTGAGATATTTTAATTACAAAATTAAAATTTTAAAAAAATTATAAAAAAACAACATCAATGTATATATGAATTAAGTTAGCTCGAATTGACTCACACTCGCTTGACTCAAATACTTTTTAATTTGACTCAAACTTAAAATAAAATGAGTTGAGCTTTAGCCAAGCAAAACTCAACTTGACTTGCCCAATGAGAACCCATAACCGGTGCCGTGTTGGCACTTGATAAGGCTTCCGCATCCACGCTAGTAAGTTTTGACACTAGATCTAACAAGATCCCGACCTAAAGACACCACAAGATAGGGTTATATAGGATAGAGGCGGTGGTGTAGGGATTGTATCTTCCTCAATATGTGAAGGATGACTAAAATCAACCTGAAAGTGCACCGTATGATTTAGAAAGAGAGAATTATTAGAGTCCCTCATCATACGATAAAGATGAAAAAACATGTAAATAGAAGAAGAGTCGTGAAGACATAAAGTTAGTCAAGGAGGTACGAAGAATTCAAAAAAATTGTGGGAAACGAAGAAATATAAAAGCTCTTCGTATCGAAAAGGGTCGTATCTCGAGTATCTATCTTTTATCTATTATCTATAAATACGTAGTTGTATGTGATTTTTAGTGCATATGCAATTGAGAGTGTCTTCTTTAGTTGTTAATAGAGAGTTCCCAATCTGATTATTCCTAATTGCAGATTATGATTGTTTTTCCGATTGAAGAATATGTGAGTATTCTCCAATTCGAGTGAATTGTATACCTATTATTTTTTATAGTAGATGGTTTGTGGTTACTTTTCTATTTTGAAGGTTTTACATTAAATTCTTTATGTATTCATTATCTTATTACTTACCTTGTCTAAGCATAACAAAAAAATTTGAGAATTTTGCGCGGTAAATCCCAACATGCAGCCCCTTAGTTGCAACGAGGCTTTCCCCGATGATCATGCCTCAAAACTCCCTCCAACAACTCCACCCACTTCCTAAGAACTCATCTTCAAGTTCATTGCAGCACTGATCCCCAACATTGGAGGCGTTAAACATGTTACATAGGGGTGATGATGATGAGTTGTTGTAAAACCCATGATTCGAGTCAGGGTTTTATATTCAGAACCGGTCGGTTTGACCGTTATTTTTGAGTCGAGTCAGTTTCGGAACACGTGTACTGAGCCGACACCAGTCTCTTGTATGAGCCATGAGGGTCATGTGTACCTAAGTATATGATGATAACGTCATAAACACAGCAGAAAAGAATGAGTTATCAGAATATATGAGAGTATGCAGTTCATTTTTTTATTATGATATATAATGGATCGTAAAATTAATTTTGGGCTGTTACCCGCGTTAGGACACGTTACGCGCATTTTGGGTGGGTTGATAGTTCTAGAGCATATCATTATGATTTTTTGTGGTGTTGATTGATTTTATGGGATTTTTCCCATATTTTTTGGAATTTTTTTTACGACTTAAATATTATTTTTGACTCAAGTCGGGGATGAATCAAGTATTATTTATGACTTTGCCACCGCACACCCCCGCGCCCATCTCTTCTTCCCCTAAACCCTCGCCCGACGCTGCCCTTGTGCGTGTCGCCGCCGCCGCTGCTGGCGCCACCCGACCGCCGATAGTCACTGCCTAGCCCCGTGACGACGTTGTCGTGCTGCCCCGACCAGGTCCGGCCCCCATCGGACCTCCGCGACGCGAGGAAACCACGCCACCTCCGCGCCCGCGTTGCGCTTCCGTCGCCGATTCCGCCGCCGGCGACCAGCGCCGCTGTGATCGGTCGGTCGCCTCAGCACCCTCAGCCTTCTAGCGATCTTCCCCGACCGGAACAGAGGCCATCGCCATCGTGGCCGGCCGGATCTAGCCACCATCATCGCCGACTCTGTTTTATGCATTTTTGGCGAGCCGCCACCTCCGTTGGCCGCGTCGACCTCGTAGATGAGTCGGGCTCGCCGAGCCGGTTCCGAGGGTACCCAACACGACCACTTTCCGGCCAATAGACGCCGCTAGCGATTGTCGCCGGAAAACCACCGGAAATCGCCAGTAGCTGCCGGAAAACCGCTGGAAAACCGGAATTCACTGGAATTCACCGGATCTTCCGCGGGGCTCACCCAGTCGAGCCTGATCGAGCTTCAGACGCCGATGAGTGCCGAATTTGAGTTCCGAGACACGCGACGGAACCCTAACTGTCGCCGATTGTCGACAACGTGAGGTATAATTACCTTCGATTGATTTATTTAAAATTGATTATTGTTAGCACAACATGCTAGGACTAATTATTGATGTGATTAATGCTTAATTACGAATGAAGTGATAAGAGACATGACTTGATGAATAGTGCTTGAATGTAAGTGATCTAATGAAGTAGATCAGGTCAGAGCATGATAAGTGACCACGACATAAGTTACAGACACGTAATAAAATTAGTATGAATAGGATGAGCTAGGATTAATTAATTTTTATGATTTTCTGATTGTTATGTTGATGGATACTTGCATTGTGATTGTGATGTTATTGAGTTTGATGCATCATTTAGTTAGCGGGCGTTAGTATTTAGTTTTGATGTGTAGGTACGGAGTAGGAGCTCGCCGCCTAGGCGTGATGACACGCTTGGAGCTTCTACCAGGTCCGTTAGGACTTCTCTCTGATTTTTATGATCTTTTCTATTGTATGTTTGATTTATTGTCTGCAGGACGGGTTAAGTGGCGTTTTATCGGATCCCACTTAACTTGGGCCATTTAACCGAACATTTTCCGGATTAATAACCCCTCAAGGATGAGATCCCTCGAGGTTGATTTCGAAAACAAGATCCACCAAAAGTTGCCTTCGGGCCTATTATATAACTCCCTACCCAAGCCTATATATATAGTTTTCAGCATTTTTGTGAGACGAGAGATAGAGAAATCGACTGCACGTACCATGCAGAGGATGCCGTGACAGTCAAAGCGGGCTCTGGATTAGTGCCAGCGGACTGTTCCATTCCCGAGGGATCCTGACAACTCCGCGTTTGAGTTCCTCACACCCGGAGAACGTGGAGGTTTACAGGTACTGTTTAGTACAGCGCATGTCTGGACTTGTGGTTCAAAGGGTACTAAAGGCGATTGCCTGAGAGTACTCGGCCTTCGTGCTCAAGGCCAGGAGAAATATGGAGGTAAGGAGAGGGCTTAGGATAAAGTTTCACGAGAAGTACTGAAAAGAAGTGCCGAGAGCGGCACAGTACGAGCAGCAGATCAGTAAGTTCAGGATGCTACCGGGTCTGCAACCCAGTGGCTCCTCAGTAGTGCACTTCAAAGTGTTCACGTGGAGTATATGTTGTTTTCATTCATATGAGAGTTTGCTCTCATAGCCAGTTTGTTATAGTTATTTTCTTTTCGGACCAGTAACGCTTGTTACTGATGTTTTTCCTATATATATGTAGGTGATAAGCACGAGATGGATGTGCCGGCCAGGACGGAGGAGCAATAAGGTCTTCTGCACACACACATTGGGTGATTGAATGTTTAATGTTTTGTTTATGATGTTATTTTATAAATATGTTATGATTAAATATTTGAAGCATGACAATGACATGAAATGAAATGATCAGAGTAGCGCAGCAGAAGCGTAATGGGTTGAGACCCAAGCTTCAGAATGAATACGTTATAAATGAGATTCTGTGTGATTGTTAATGCATGCCGATATATTTGTATATATATTATTTTGACAGGGTGGCCCCTAAATGCATTTTTAGGAGAAATTCTGTCCCTTTCGTTTTAGAATTTTTACTAATTTTGATTGTAATTGTGTTGGTGTGAAAATTGGTTGCATGTCATCCATGTAGTATCCTGTTAGGGTTTTATGCATTCATACATACATATAGCAAGTTGGATCTTCATCTTAAGACGCCGAGATTGGATCTGCACAAGTTAGGTTCGGGTTAGCCGACCTAACCGTGGCCTGTAACATGCCGGTTTGGTTCACGAGTGTAAACCGAATTTGGGGTATTACAGTTATAGCCAACGATAAAGTGATTATTAACTTATGAACATATATTTAATTATTAATATTAGTGTATTTTTTGTATTAATTATTTAACCAAAGAAATTATATAAAGATTACCATTCTAGAAATTTAGGTTACTATTTAGACTTTTAATTAATATCACACTTTAGTTCTTATTAAGAAATAATAATTTTTTAACTTTTTACTAATTCTAATTAATTATCCTACATCTATGGATGGATTGTATTACTCATTGAAATTTTTTTCTATAATTATCTTACAAGGACGGGTGGAGCACGTGATTAGAGTTAGGGATATTTTCATTAATTCATTAGTAGATAAACACGTGATTAGAGTTAGGGATATCTTCATTAATTCATTTTATGTAAGTAGATAAAATTAAACGCTGGTCAATTGCGTTGTTGAACATGTAAAATATGTGGTTCGCTTTATACTCAATAAAAAATAATAAGGTTTGGAGTACGGCCCATGGCGAGCCAGCTAAATCCAACCGTGGGTTGCACCATCACAGCAACTATCATCAACCTTATCTGTTCGATTATAGTAGCGACTCCCGAGCAATCGTTGATACAAGGGACCGTACCTGCCATGTTGGACAGAATGGGGACAGATAATGACTCGGAAACGTCTGGGATCATCACCAGCCAGCTTCTCCATCTTCCTACCCTTACTTCTGACAACCATAATTCTGATCCTGCTCCATCTTCCGATGATAATCAGGAACTGCTGTGTAGAAGTGGGTTGCATTCATGAATCCATTCGAGATGAACAGTATATAAATTGAGTAATAAAGAGAGGATTAATTCAATGCAGTGAACATCAATATACTAATAGGGAGGATTATGGAAAGAACTCAGTTATTTCATTAAACTTGTGATACTGCATCACACGTAAGATTGTTTACAGCTCGGTCAAACTTGATTTAGCTTGATACTTGAATAAAAAAGTTATTAAGAAGGTAAGGTGGTGGCCTATGTCTCTAGTCAATCGAAGATTCATGAGTAAAATTTTGTAACCCATGATTTGGAATTGACAGCAGTGGTTTTTGCCCCGAAGATTTGGAGATACTACTTATATGGAGCCCAGTTCGAAGTCTTCACTGACCACGTATATCTTTACCCAGAATGACCTTTAACCTTTGACAGAGGCTGTGGATAGAATATTTGAAGGACTACGACTTCCAAATCTTATACCATCCAGAGAAAGCAAATGTGGTAGTCGACGTATTGAGTCGGAAGGGCAAAGTGGACAAAAGTTAGCAACTAACTAACTTTGGGCCATGTCAGCGGAAGTGGTAGCTATCAACCCGGTGGAGCAACTAACAGGCTTATTGGCAAATTTGGTTGTTTCAAATAATTTAGTTGATCGTGCTAAGTTAGCACAAATGGGTGATAAGGAGCTGAATAAAATGTTGGATAAAATTCCTGACATTATAGCTAATTCAGATAATGTGATCAGAATTAGAGGAAGGATGTGTGTACCCAAGGATAATGCACTGAGGCGGAATATCTTGGAGAAGAGTCATCGCTCAAAGTTCTCGATACATCCTGGAGTTACTAAAATGTATCAGGATTTAAAGCAAACCTATTAGTGGATTGGGATGAAGAGGGATGTTGTGGATTTTGTCTCTAAGTGTCAGACTTGCCAACAGATCAAAGCCCAACAATAACTACTTGGAGGACTATTGCAACCTTTAGAAATGCCAACGTAGAAATCAGAGTGTGTCACATGCGATTTTATTTTAAAGCTCCCAAGAACTCAAAAGAAGCATGACTCCATATAGGTAGTTGTGGACCGACTAACTAAGGTAGCTCACTTCATTCCCACGAAATCAGTGAGAACGGCGGAATACCTAGCAGGATTATATGTTGACAATATTGTCAAATTGTATGGGATTCCAAAGGAGATAGTCTCCGATCGCGATCCCTTATTCACCTCACATTTTTTAGAAGCTTTCCAAAAAGTCATGGGAACTCAAATTAAGTTGAGTATAACATATCATCCCCAAACTGATGGTCAGAGTGAGAGGACTATTGAAACTTTGGAAGATTTGTTAAGAGCTTGCATTCTTGACTGGGGAGGTGACTGGGAGAAACACTTAGCTTAGCTGAATTCACTACATTAACTCTTACCAAGCCAGTATAAGGATGACACCATTTGAAGCCTTATATGGTAGGCCCTGCAGATCTCCATCGTGCTGGCTAGAGTCTACCGAAGCAGTTATGGTCGGGCCACAGATGGTGAGGGAAGTAACTGAAAAGGTGAAACACATTCAGCAATGACTTAAGGCAGCTCAGGATCAACAAAAGAGTTATGCTAATATTCGAAGGAAGGACCTAGAGTTCCAAGTTGGGGAGTTTGTGTACCTAAAGACATCTCCTATGAGATTTAAAATATCAGAGAAGTTGAAGCCGAGATTCATAGGACCATTTCCAATCCTGGATCAAGTTGGAAATTGTGCATATAGACTAGCATTACCACCAAGCCTAGTGGGAGTAGACAATGTGTTCCATGTGTCATTGCTAAAGAAATATGTACGAGATGAAGATCATATCATCACCAATTTTGAAGACTTAGAGCTACAATCAAATTTAACCTACATGGAAAAGCCGATCTGCATCCTAGCAAGTGAAATAAAGACACTCAGGAACACAGAAATTCCTTTGGTAAAGTATTGTGGAAAAATCAGGGGTCAGAGGAAGCTACATGGGAGACTAAACAAGAAATGACATGGAAATACTCTAGCCTGTTTGTGACATAGGAGTTGTAAATTTGTAGTAGCGTGAACTGATCCCGAAGAAATAAATAAAATTAATCATGATTGTTCTGTTGCCCATTATGATATTTCGGGGACGAAATATTTCCAAGTTGGGGAGATTGTAAAAACCGTGAAAAAAAGAAGACGCGGACGCGGTCTGGAAAGGACCGAATGCGGTCCGGGAAGGACCAAACGTTTTATATTCTCAACCCGGTTAATTCTACCTGGTTAATTATTTACCCATTTTATTATTTACCCGGTTACCCGGTTAAAGGAATAAAATACAGGTGTTGGTGTGTTTTCACATACCCTAACCATTTTTGTGAAGGGATGTCATTTTTCATTTTATAAATTGTGAGGGGCCATCATTACGCTCTCATTTGCTTCTCCTCTTCCTTACCGGAGCCGACATCTTCCTTGCTTGGGTATCCTTCCTATCTCCCTCTTCTTAATTTTCTTACATGCATATTTTTTTTCATTGGTAGTAAGCTTGTTAATCGTGTAACTAAAGTCTCAAATCAACAAGAAAGAAAAGAACTAAAATAAACTGGAAAACTGAAATCCCGTCCATGGCCGACGTGTAACACCCCGTTTCGGCTTACCCGTGAACCGACCCAGAAATGTCACCAGCGACCGAACCGTTCGCTAATCTACTGGGTTCGGTTAAGCCAACCCGGATCTGCCCTCGGCGTCTCAAGATGGAGATGCAAACATGAAATGCATGAATGAGAACGATTGGATTCTAATGCGGTCCTACATGCATGCTATGATGTACAAGCAAAAACAAGACAAAACAATAAATGAGAAACCAAAAGAAAATATATACTACTACGTAAAAACGGACAGAGTTTCCCCTAAAAGTGCAATAAGGGCCAACCTGTCCATAACAAAGGTATATAAATATTTTATCAAAATACAATAAAACATAACAATCTACCGCGGCATTCCATTAGTATCTCATTTGTTTTCATCTAAGCTGAGGCTGAACTCCAAGGCTCCCTGCTCATTCACATCTATCCGTTCATTTCATAACAGACAATTCATCAACACAAAAACATTTTAACAATCATTCACACAACATTAAACAACCATCATTATACATTACACGCAGCAGGTACATGTGTGCGCGGTTCTATGCTGCTCCTCCGCAGTCCCGACAGCTTTAATTGCTCGCATTCCTCACCTACATATATATAGAAAAATCGTTAGTAACGAGTGTTACCGGCCCGAAAAATAACTAATATCAATCTGGCACAGGAGAACAAACTCTCCTGTTGAATGAAAACCATATACTTCCTCAAGAACTCTCTTCAGGGCACATACAGGAGTCGTCGCCCTCGGGTCGACAACATCCCCTTTCTTTCTCATTCTCATACCTTGGCCATTTCTCTATCGCTTCTCGCACCAAATCTCATTCATTTCCGCCCTCTGCACCTTCCATATTACTCCTGGCCTTGAGCACGAAGGCCGAGTACTCTCAGGCAGTCGCCTTTAGTACCCTTTGAAACCACAAGTCTGGACATGCGCTGCATTGCAGTACCCGTGAACCTCCACACTTCTCCGGGTTTGAGGAACTCAAAGGCGGAGTTGTCAGGATCCCTTGGGAATGAAATGGCCTGCACACCATTCCAGACCCCACTATCAACACACACATGCCCGCTCGCGTAGCACGGTAGTCAGATTTCCCTCATTCAATCTTTCACAAAAACACGAAAACTATACATATATATAAGTCTGGGTTGGGATTTATACAATAGGCCCGAAGGCAACGTGAGCTGGATCTGAAGTTCGAAAACAAACTCGAGGGATCTCATCCTCGAAGGTTATTAATCCGAAAAATTGTTGGCTAAATGGCCCGAGTTAAGTGGGATCCGATCAAACGCCACTTAACACGTCCTGCATGTAATAAATCAAATACACAATAGAATAGCGTAAAACAGAGAACGAGTCCTAAACGGACCTGGTAGAAGCTCCATACAGGTCCACGCCCCTAGGCGGCGAGCTCCTACACCGTACCTACACAATTAAGCTAAAAACTAACGCCCGCATGATGAATCATACATCCTATAGCATGCACACACAATCAACACAATCACGCATCAATCAACACACATCAACATATATCAATTCTAACAAGTCTACTAAGGCTAGTTTGCATTAGATCATGATCATTACTTAGTTACCCTAATTAGTTTCTTAGCCTCCATTTTTAACACCACTCAATCAAACAAATTTCATATGTTATCCTTAATCAAATCTACATTTATATATATTATTATAACACACACACAAATCCTGGTATGCAATTCTAATAATCAATATTTTTAAATAATTAAATTAAAATAAATTATACCTCATGTCGTCGAAAATCGGCGACGGCTAGGGTTTCCATTTCGTGGCTCGAAACTCGAATTCGGCACCTAGCGGCGTCAGATTGGACCGGGTACGTTCAGCGGATGATCCGGCGAATTTCCCACGAATCCAATTTTCTGGCGGTTCCGACAGTTTTCTGGCGAGTGTCGACAGTTTTTCGGCAGATTCCGGCGATTTTCCGGCGATGATTCGGGACGGGGCAATCAAGGGGTCTATCGGCACCAGCTCGACGAGCTTGGTCCAATGGTGGTGTCAAATAGGGTAGCCGGAGTGGCGATGGTCGTCGACGGCAGCGTCAAAAATGGGCGACGGTGGCGGCGTGCTCCGATCGGGGCTACGGCCGGCCTCGACGGCGGTCGGGATGATGGGGAAACGTCGGCGACGGCGAGGGGTGAGACTGGTGGTCACAGAGTCGACGACGGAGACCGAACGGCGGCAAAATCTGGCCCGAAGTGGCGACGGCCGAGGCGGCCTCGTGGCGTCGCGACGGCGCACTGGTAGGCGATCGGTGGCCGGGGTTGGTCATGGCGGCACGGCAAGGCGGGGCAGCGTCGATCGGTGGCAGCGCAGCGTCAGTGGCGGCGGCACACAACGGCGAGGGTTTGGGGAGGGTAAGTGTCGGGAAGGAGAAGAAATACTCCAGTGGCAGTTTCGTAATTAAGTATTGACTCGATTCCCACTCGAGTCAAAATAATAACTAGTTCGTAATAAATTCTAATAGAAATCTAGAAAAATATGGAAAAAATCCATAAAATAAAACAAACACCCCAACATCCAAATGACATGCTCTATAACTAATAACCCACCCGAATATGATCCAACGCGTCCTAACGCGTTATTCAGCCTAAAACTATTTCTACGATCAAACATATAAAAAGAAAAAAATACTGCATACTTTCATATATTCGGATAACTCATATCTCACCATCTTCTCGACGTTATCATCATATATTCAGGTACACCTGACTCTCATCGCTCATAAATCATGGCTGGGCTCGACTCAGCACGCGGTTCATGAAACTGACTCAACTCAAACCAACGGTCGAACCGACTGGTTCGGCAACGTAAAACCCTGACTCGGGTCACAGGTTTTACACGACGGGTGCAAATTGTTGGTGAGATGGGCAACTGTAAACAAGTTTGCAAGGCTTCCCCTCACACCCTGACGACCTCTCTTGCTGTTTGGTCGAAGGGAGGGCTCGCGACATCCCTGGTTTTTTGGTGGGTGGTGGAATTGTAGCTGTGAGGGGGCGGAGTTGCAAGGGTGACAAAAGTGGTGACGTTTTGCTGCCATTGATGCTGTAATGGAAGCTTTAGAGGGGTAAACACCGGTTGTGCTTCGTCGATAGCATCATGGGTTCCATCACAGTAGTTCAGGTCGTCGGAATAATCCACTACAAACCACCTTCTCGTCGGAATTCATGGCAGCGATGTGCAGAAGTGGGGAGAATGACCATACTTCATGCAACGTCCAAAGGTGGCCAATCTTTCCTGTTTTGATGTCACCCTTAGGTCATGGAACATCTGAATTGGAGCAAGGTGCAAGAAAGGAGGAGTCTTGAGGCTGGAAGAAGAAGAAGAAGACGCCAAGACTGGTTTTTGGGTGCAGGAAGGTTGCCTTGGGTAGCTGCTATAAAACGTGGACGTTAGGTGTAAAAACCATGATTTTTATTACAAAACTCAAACCTAAATATTATGAAATAAATATGGATGAACCGATATGGTTGGTTATTAAGTCGACCGGTCATGGTTCGACTTAAGGTCACCTAGAAAATACCTATTCATGAATGGATGATGGGGTGTGAGAATTTAATGAAGGGGCTCGTTGAACTTAGGAAATACCAATGGAAAATGGGGTATGAGAATTTAATGGAGGGAATGGTTGATGTGTATATATATGCAGGAGGAGGGAGTATTTCATCCCTCATCTCCGTCCCAGGCGACCTCCCCATTACTGTGTGAGTATTTCATCCCTCATCTTATTTGTTTCCATTAAGATTCTTGCATGCAATGTTTGTTGAAGACGCCCTGCCAAGTTGCTAGATCTCCAGTGTCTTATGCATGGGGTTCTTGTCGATTGCTTAGTTGTTTTGTAAATGGACATTTTAATAATTAAATTATCAATTTGATAATAGGGATTTGGATAATGATAATTAATAATTAATTATCATTAGAATTGCTGAAAATTTAATAAGAAATGAAGACTAACATGAACTAATTACATCATTTAAAATTGATAGTATATTAGTCATGTAAGTTCCATGTAGGTTCATGCAAAATAAAATTATACTAATGTATAATTTTATGCCCTCATTCAGATTAGGGTTCACGGGTCACAGTCAGACGAAATCACAAGTCAGGTACGTATAATAGGTAGAACATCGTACTTGCCTTGTTGGTAGCCTAGGTCGGCCTGAGCCTAAATTCGACCACCATGCACCGAGTGCAACCGGGGTCAAAGAATTGACTCAGTCCGACACGGGGTCGTGTTATGTGCGTAAATTGTGTAATGCATCGACATTGTTTTGGAGTAATGATATCCGCCCCATAAAAAGGCTACGGTCGGGGTGAGCGAGGCACAACGATTCTTCCATTGCACTGGAGTGCAGTGATAGCCTCCCCATGAAAAGGCTACGGTTGGGGTGTGTGAGGCACTGGCACTAGAATTGGCAGTAAGAGCTTCCCCACAAACGGGGCATAACATTCACCTGAGTGTAGTGATAGCCTCCCCATAAAAAGGCTACGGCCGGGGTGTGTGAGGCATTGGCACTAGAGTTGGCAGTGAGAGCTTCCCCACAAACGGGGCATAGCATTCACCTGAGTGCAGTGATAGCCTCCCCATAAAAGGGCTACGGCCGAGGTGTGCGAGGCACTGACACTATAATTGGTAGTAAGAGCTTCCCCACGAACGGGGCATAGCAATCACCTGAGTGCTGTGATAGCTTCCCCACAAAAAGGCTACGGCCAGGGTGTGCAAGGCACTGGCACTCGAGACAGTAGGGGTAGCCTCCCCACAAAAGGGCTACGGGCGGGGTGTGTGGATCACAGCGGATACCTCCTCCGCATTGTTTTGGAGTATAGCAGAATCGCTCCACCGCATACTAAAATAAACATAAGGAAATAGTGGAATGTACTTGATTTATTTTATCTATTATACTACTTAGTGTTGTAATCACTAACGCGGAATTGCCTCCGCAAGTGTGCAGATACGAAAGTAGGTGATTGACAACCAAGGCATGGAGCAAAATAAATATGAGGACTCCTTTTATTATTTATTTGAGAAATAAGTGTGGCTACTGGGAAACAGTCTAAGACTGTGGGATCTTTATATATGTTTTTGTTAAATAAAAATGTTAGACATATTTGCTTAATTGTGAGTAACACATGGCTAGCTAGGCCCAAAATGTTGTGACAAATGGCCGAGTATGTTGTGACAAATGGTCGGGTCGTTACATTAGGCTTCGTCTTTTGCTGTTTTAATTCGTTGTTGATGCTTGATTAGGATGTTTAGATGGTTGTTCAATTAGGTTGCATAGGGAAGAAGAAGAAGGGCGTGATCTGAGTTGTGCCAAGGACGAAGCTGGAAGAAGAGAAGGCTGGCGAGAAGAAGAAGAAGAAGAAGAAGAAGAAGCTCACGGTGGCAAATTTGTAAATCCTGGTTGACTCGATACCGACTCGAGTTAAAAATAATACAAACTCGTAATAAATCTTTAAAAATAATTATTTTAATGGGTTATGGGTTAAAATTACTAAATTAATTAATTATTGAACGAAATCGACATGGATATAAGTAATAAAAATACGGTAATGATAAACGGTCTATAATTAATCGGCACATAACAAGCGATTAAATTAAATCAGACTGTGATAAGTAATTAATAAAATAAAGATTTTACCTTTACCATATTAAATTTAATATTAGGTAAATAAAATAATTATTTAAATAATGAGTTAGTAATATAGAAAATGGGTTATTAAACTATAGTCGGGTAACAATCACCAGCATCGAACCTAAATAGTATAATGAAAATAAATAAAGTTCGAAACTTTATAGAGTCGATTAATTTAAAATAATTTTATTAAAAATCTTTATAAATTAAAATAATACAAAATATTTTAAATAATTTAATCGAACAACTTAATTAATTATATTGCTATAAATAATAGTAACGATTAAAAATTATAACCAAAGGAAAATATACTAATAATAGTAATTAAATATTTGTGTATAAGTTGATAATTATTTTATTATTTGTTAAGTGTTAATTATGATTTAGATAATTTATTTAAAATGTAAAGTAGGACTAAATGATTATATCACATGAATAATTAATTATCTTACTAAATTTGATGAGAATTTAATATTTAATATTTTTGAATTGTTACATGTTATGTTGTCAAAAAAATTTAATATATATTTTAGACATATAGCTGCATGCATTCTTACTCGACTAAAATTATACTTATGTATAATTTTATATTCTCGTTCAGATTATGATCATTGGTCGTAGCAGCGAGTTCGAAATATCCAGGTCCGTATAATTATTTGAAATGTTGTATAGTTCGTATAATCATTTGAAATGTTGTATGGTCTATATAATTATTTGATATGTTGTATTATCTGCATAATTATTTGAAATGTTATATTTGTCCAAACTAGTTTATTAATTGAAATATTATATTTTCCCAAACGGGTAGTCGGCACTAATCTCTGAATGAGCTAGGAGACGATTTTTAATCTCAAAATGAACTGGGAGACCATGACTAATCTCAAAATGAATTGGGAGACCACCTAATCTCAGAATGAGCTGGGAGACAATTTCTAATCTCAGAATGAACTGAGAGACCAAGACTAATCTAAAAATGAATTGGGAGACCACCTAATCTCAGAATGAGCTGGGAGACAATTTCTAATCTCAGAATGAACTAGGAGACTATGACTAATCTCAAAATGAATTGGGAGACCACCTAATCTCAAAATGAGCTGGGAGACGATTTCTAATCTTAGAATGAATTGGGAGACCATGACTAATCTTAAAATGAATTGGGAGACCACCTAATCTCAGAATGAGCCGGGAGACAATTTCTAATCTCGGAATGAACTGGGAGACCACGACTAATCTCAAAATCAATTGGGAGACCACCTAATCTCAAAATGAGCTGGGAGACGATTTCTAATCTCAGAATGATCTGGGAGGCGACTTTTACTAATCTCAGAATGACCTGAGAGACAAATTACTAATTTCAGAATAACCTGAGAGATAATTACTAAAGACTTGTGTAATAATAATAATAAAAACGAGTGAAATGATAATAGGGATTATATTGACTTGTTTCATTTAATTATGCGGCTTAGTGGTTTTATCACTAACGTGGAATTGCCTCCGCAGGTGAGCAGCATTGGACTGAAGAATAGAAGTGTGGTTGGTGGTTCTTTTACCAACTTAGGTATGGTGAATCGATAATAAAAATTAGACTTCCTTATTATTTGTTTGTACATATTTATCCAAAAAATATTTATATTTATCTGGTTATGTGGATAATATTTATTTAATTATGTGACAATACACAAGCCACTTACGTGGATGACTTCCTGCATGTTACAAGAGAATTAGTCATACAGTTCCAAAACTTCCGAAGATAAGAATTGCTAGAGGATGAGGTAGACATTGCTCTATAGCCGTTAGAGCAAATCTCTCGGTCAGGAGTTATCCAAATTCTATAAAAGTCGGGTGTTATTGCTGAAGAAGGGGGGCTCGTATGCTAAAGGAAAAGAATTTTGCCAGACAGATGAAAAGCCGAGGGAGGAGCCCCTCACCGGAGATGCTCCGGTGACCCTCGCCAACACCCAATCAATCACTACCCCTGTCACGGCCATGAATCCTTGCCCAAGATCCAAACTTTCCACTTGCCAGAGCCACCAGTGAAGGAGTCGTGTTGCTTTGAAGTGTTGCCAAAGTGCTGTCCATGAAGGAGCCAAAGAATGGTTCTGTTGTTCGCTAAAGTTTTACCACTAGGTCATCGCGACAAAGAAGAAAGGTGGAGCTTTGAAGCAGTATCCCTGGAATCGAGATCCTTGCCACCTTAAAGGTAGAGTTGCTGCCCCTCTTGGAGTCACGTTCCTAACTTGTTGCCTTGCTATTAGAGTCTGGCTTCCTCGGCTACCACTGTGAAAAAAGAATGAAGTGTTGCTGCTGGAGTACATTGAAGCCTTACCGGTTGATGTTTGCCCTTGCCAGGAAGTTTTGAGCCGCAAAATATCAGAGCCCACCAGAGCCCTGTCCCATTCCCGCCGACAACGAAGAACAGGATAGCATCTTTGTTTTGCAGGTTCGGCGTCCAATTTTCCGGCGACTTTCCCAGACAACCTCAACCTTATTAGATCAGTACAAGACCATCTGCTTGGAGCTCAGAGTGCCCCCGACACAGCACCCCCAAAATTTCTGCCGGAGACTCCAGCCGTCGCCGTAATTCTGCCAGCATGCTGCTGATTGGAAAAGGCAGAAAACATAGCAGTGAAGATCGGATTTCGCTAACTTTTTCCGACCAGTTCTGGTTGTTCCCGGCCCCTTCGTGAGGTTCAAATTGAAGGAGAAGAAGTGATCTACAAACCCAAACCGAGAGTCGCCGGAGTTCGCCGCCGAGGTCTCCAAGAAAAATCGGGAAGCAAGGACGTTGTTGGCCGGAAAAGCAGAAAACAGAGCAGTCGAAGGTCTAATTTCGCTAATTTTTTCCGACCAACACCGGTCGTTCCCACTGTCGCCATGAGGTGAAATGTGAAGATGGAGGAGTGGTCTAGAAACCCAAAGTGAGTTTCGCCAAAGTTCGTCCCTATAGCCGCCGGGAAAAATCGGGAAGCGAGGAAGTTGCTGGCCGGAAAAGCAGAAAACAGAGTAGCAAACACCGAATTTCTTGGATTTTTTCGACCAGCGCCGGTTGTTCCCAGACCTTCCACTGTGATCAAGTGAAGGTGGAGAAGTGATCTACAAACCCAAGCCGAGAGCCGCTGGAGTTCGTCGCTGAGGTCGCTGGAAAAAATCGAGAAGTGACCAACGTAGCACAAAAGTGCAGAAAGTATCTAACTTTCCAGCATCCGACCAACCGACTAGAGCCGCCGCTGACCGTCGGAGCACCGCCAAGATCTTCACCATTCTGTGATCTACAGTTCTAGGCAATCTCCGCCACCTTCAGCTACCAGAAAAGCCGCCGCCAGAGCCACCAAAACCACCATTGCATCGCCGCTGCAGCCGGGTTGTTGGACCCGTTTATTGCTGACCGCATCCGTTTTTGTAGTGTCCAAGACCAAATCCTTCTTCCCAGTCCGCGTTCGCGAAGCCAGACTGTGACCAGTTTTTATTTGTACTGAACCAACCCGAATTGGCCCGGTTCAGTCCATTAACACTCCGAAAATAATTTGAAGGCCTTCCCAACCTTGGATCAAGGCAAAACTTAGTATCCCACCATTTTTGGACGCTCCGAATGCAGTGATGGGATTATTTTAAAGATTTAAAAATGAAAAAAGACAAACCATGGCATTGGAGTCAAAGATCTCAGGCGAATTGATTTACAGGTGGCAAAAATTCACTGTTTTTTGTAACTTGTAAAAATCAAAGGAGAAATAGTGGATTGTGAGTACTAATCTCACCGTGGACTGACTTAGGGATTCAAGTTCCTAAGGAACCACGTAAAAAATTTTCCTATGTGTCATTTTACTGTTTGTAACATTTTATATTTTCATCGCACTATCTCTTTGCGCGGCAAGGGTGCCTCGGTCCCACCGAACCTTCAAACCCACCCGAATCACACACAAGAACCGATTCGAGGGGCGGACGATCCCGCGCCCGAACATTATTCTCTTGTGTAACGACCCACCCGAACTGGACCGGGTGTTTACTTAAAAATATAATTGATGTAACGGTAATATTCGAGAACATGAATTTAAATACAGCAAATAAGTCCGCAACATATAATATAAATCATAACAATAAATCATGTTCTCCAAAATATAAAATAACTGTCCTACAGTTTCGGACTGTTTCCCATAGCCACATTTATAACACAAGAGAATAATAAGGAAGTCTAATTTTTATTATCGATTCACCATACCTAGGTTGGTAAAAGAACCACCAACCACACTTCTATTCTTCAGTCCAATGCTGCTCACCTACGGAGGCAATTCCACATTAGTGATAAAACCACTAAGCCGCATAATCAAATGAAACAAGTCAATATAATGCCTATTATTCAAGTGATTTAATCATTTAAGTCCTACTTTACATTTTAAATTAATTATGACTCAAAGTGTAACTCGATTATAAATGCACTGGACCTATACAACTCAGTTCGATTTGAAGCTCGATACTTTAAATTTAAAGTGTAATATAGTGTAATATAATGTGCTCAGTCATATCTTCAAAAGTTATTAACCAAAGTAAAGATATATATTTTATTCTTATAACATGATCTTATCCCAATAGGTATTAGATGTGAGACTAAGTTAAGGGATCCTATAATCTACTCACCTTAAGAAATTTTGTTTCTAAAATTCCTACACTGGGCCCATTGCTAGCCCAAGCCTATGACCTTCTCTGGCCCGTGACTGACAACTTAGCCAACATCCCTATTCCAGTCCACCATCTAACATGGAATAATTATGCTCTAATACCATTTGTAATGACTCAGCCCAAAGTGTAACATAATGAGCTAAATAATCTCTTCAAAAGTGGTTAACTACGTTAAAGATTTATAGGTCATTCCCGCCAGATATGAGACTAAGTTGAGGGAACACCAATAATGACCTGCCAGTTCCGAGCCACAAGAAGTATTACAATATAAAACTAAATGTCTCAAAAAATTAATTTTTTATTAATTTGTCAATATCATGAACAAATTCATGACGTAAATTTTTTAAACCATACAAATTAAATTAATACTCAAAGAATTAGTTAAGTCATGTCATGAAATAAAATGCAATATAATAAATGCTTGAAATAATATAAGACCCATAAAACTAACCGAATTCTCACTGCTATGCAAACAAAATATAAAAATAATAGTCTAATAACAGAATCCTCTCAAATGTCC